>OZ019958.1:3928068-4185568 GCA_963970385.1 Theonella swinhoei
AATCTACACACCTGTTCGCATTGGCGTGGTTATAGCATGTAGGATGGCAGTTTCGACCATTACTGTGGACAGTGTGACACGAGGCCATCATGTTTACAAGGCTATGTGGACTCCCTAAGCAGCGACAGACGGCCTTTTCCCACGGTGTGCAAGCTGTAATAGTGCGTAAAACTTGTTCTAATTAAACGAATTTACTTGTCAGCACCTGTTCGGATAATTGAGAGTTCGGATAATCACGGTTCGGATAACCGAGGTTCTACTGTAACTCTAGCGTCTGGGATGTTTCATCTTGGTTAATGGGCATGTCATGTCAGCGCCATCCCTACATAGAGAGTCTACAGACACTCTGATATGAGTAAACACATGTAAGTAGTTAGGGATGACACACATAGAAAAAAGGTGCAGTATGGTGCCAAAGACAGAAAATAATGGATTGCATAACTTCATTATAAAAAGTAAAATGTGGTTATCATTGTTGCATGCTATCATATCCTGCCTACTTCACCCTGTTCCCATGATTATTGGCACTGTCATCCTTACATCCTTTAAAACACATATCCTTAAGTGTATGCATAATTGTACAGACGCTGAAATATGTGTTTTATACAGATGGGAGAGACTCCTCTAATGACAGCATCATATAACGGACATGTTGATATTTTGAAAACTCTGATCGAGGCTAAGGCTCAAATTAACACACAGGATGAGGTGGGTAATTCATTACATATCATATATGTAAGTATAGGTTAATGCCTAGCCAATAATAATAATAATAATAACAATAATAATAATAATAATAATAATAATAATAATAATAATAATAATAATAATAATACTCAAATGGCTACTATAGCACTACTGCCATCAACCACATACCCACAATCATGGGCGGAGCCACCCATACAATGTACATGTACATGCAGGCAAATCCTTACCATCTGTTCCTCCCTCACCTGAGGAACATAACTTACCATCTGTTTGCCCCTCAACTCCAGCCGGTTAAGAGATCCTCAGCCAAGAACTAGGGCATGAGTCATCACCTAGTTTACACGCATCCAAAACAAAATTCTTTCACTAAGCTGAGTAAATCATCAAATCATATTTCGAAAACTCACTTCCCAGTACATATGCTGTTTTCTCTATACTATTAAACTTGTAAAAATTTACATATCTGTCTCCTAAAAGCTCCCAAAGCTTATCCAGAGAAACAACTCTAATACTGCTTTAGGCAGAACACTCCCACAACATGTAAACTCAGCACCACACAATGCACATTCTGATTTGCCTTCTCTACCTCTATGCCTGCCTAACTCTTCATGTGTTCCTGACTTGAACTTAAACAATAGTCTAGTTCCTTGCCAATATTTTACCGTGTATATACTCATACTTTACACTTTAGGATGGTAAATCACCTCTGTACATTGCTAGTCAGAAGAAACATCGTGATGTAGTGGACATACTGCTGAGGAATGGAGCTGACATCAGTCAGGCAGACCTTGTATGTAGTAATGCAATATGTGAATGGCTGATTCAGCACTAATATGACTTGCAGTTTACAATGTGTGTGCATGTAATTGTAGTATTAAGGTCTAACTGGTTATATAATCATGTAGACCTGTGTACACCTTACACTGTAGGAGAGCAGAATACCTCTTTATGTTGCTAGTCAGAAAGGATATCCTGATGTGGTGGACATATTGCTACAATGGAATAAATCTAAAATCAACCAACCAGACCTGGTATGTTATTCAGTGGTTGCAAGCATCAATGTGGGCTTATTGCATGGATCAGAAGTATATTAGTTCACTTGCCTTTTCCTCATGAATACGTGGGCCAAATTTTGCAATATATCTCCACCATCCATGCATATTCTTTCCCCAGTCTGTATACATACTCTAGCTACATTCCTACTTTACCCTCATGTAGCCATGAATTACCAACACTCTGCATGTATAACAGTATATGCACATGTGGTAGACAATAACTCAGGGAATATTGCCCACTGTTTGGTTACATTGTGCACATAGAAGTAGCAATACAATGTGTATATAACAATGAAAGGTGATATTGATATCACAACAAGGGCTGTTTTTAAACCTCCCTATTTAGCTATTGAGGCCTTAGCTGCTGAAGGGCTTTTTTTCAAGACTCAGCATGCAATAGCACTCCAAAGTCTGTATACAAACACATCTTTGTGGTTACATGTATGTTCATTCAATTCACACTGTAGGAAGGTAAATCACCTCTGTACATAGCTAGTGAAGAGGGATATGATGATGTAGTGGACATATTGCTGAAGAATGGAGCTGACATTGATCAGGGGGACCTTGTACGTGGTGATAATGTATCCATCTTTCATCTCAAGGACGCAAATGTCCTTATTTCCAGTGTAAAATTCTTTAGTTTCAGGAGTACATGTATAATCAGAGTGAGACTACAGAGTAGTAATAGTGTAGCTATTGACTATGTATCCACGCATTCATTTTCCTCTCACAGAGTGGTTTCACACCACTACATGCCGCCAGTTGTAAGGGACACAATGATGTAGTGGAAACACTGGTACGAAGTGGAGCTGACATTAACCTGGTCTCCAAGGTATGGAGAATACTGTATACATCAATGGACAGTGCTTAATCAGAACCCAGTGGAAATGTTATATGATTTTTTCCACAGAGAGATCAGAGGCCAATCGATGTTGCTAGATATGAAAGAAAGGCTCACATTGTTCGTATACTGGAAGAAGCTGAAAATATATAGAGCTATATACTTCAGCATAATTATGCTTTTATGCAGGATTTTAAATTGCACCACTATATATAGTAATGTTATTATGATAGTGATCTACTATATAAACATGTCACATGAACAAAAATAAGCTGTAGACTTAAATAATGAGTTGATCTCAAGCAAATCACATAAAGCTTGGAAGCCAGAAAGGCTGGGCACATGTGCATGCAACATTAACGTGTCATCAAATTTTTCCAGGCCAGCTGCAGCTACAAGCTGGAAAGACTCATGATCATCCATGCAGTGCACGTGCACGCGTGGCAGTGTGACCAGTGACCTATAGCTAGCTCCATGACGAAAAGGGTGGGTTCATGCATGCCGCAAGTATGACTAGTGTATGTATAAAAACCAAGTGAAACAAGAGTAAGAACATTTCATCAAAATGTTGAAGGATGTAAGGATGATGTCAACTGCATGTGCCAAGAAACAAGATGCAGTATGCAGGCAAGGGCATCAATAATGTCATATGAGAAGTATGAGGGCAAAGGCAGGGGATGGATATATAACTTGCATTTCTCCATAATGTAGGGAGGGGTTATGCATGTTATTGTGGTTGCAGGTCCATCCCCACCTTTGCCCAGAGCCTTTGCCATCATACTGCTCTTCGTATTATCTTTTATGACATCTTTGCTGACTTCACCTGCATACTGCATCTTGCTCTTTATTTATCATGATATCTTCGCTGACTGCCTGCATACTGCATCTTGTTTGGCACTGTCATCGTTGTATCCCTTTATTTATTATTGTACTGTGTCCACTCAGAAAAATTATACACAAGGTTGAATCAGGCATAATTAAGTGGCTATGCTCTCATTACAGCAGTTAGAGAAATGTTTTACACAACCATGCAGCATAAATTTAATTGTTAATTATTTACAAAACTTATTTTGTACACTACTTTTACTACATAGATCTCTACTGATTATTATTGTACTCAGGTTTCATTCTCCACATGCTTCTCTTCTGCAACAGACTTCACCCTTCTTGCTTCAGCAAAGGGATAAAAGCCCAAATCCAGGTAGCCAGCTATATGTTCAATGTATTTGGAGGTGTTTGTGCGCAGCTCCTTGAAAGAAGGTCTTTTTTCAGGTATCATTTCCCAGCATTTCCTCCTCATCACATAGCTATCAGAGTAAGAAATCATGTCATCACAAAAATGTCCAAATATGTGAGTGCATTTTTGAAAGTCACACTCTGTCCCATGTATACATGTATTTTACATTTGTCAAATACACATATAATTAGAAATTAAGCTTCATAGATAATAATAATAATAATAATAATAATAATAATAATAATAATAATAATAATAATAATAATAATAACAATAATAATAATAATAATTATAATAATAATCTCATGAAGCTACCATAGCATCACTGCGCACCCACAATCATGGGCGGAGCCACACACACATGCACATACAGACAAATCCTTACCATCTGTTCCTCCCTCACCTGAGGAACATAACTTACCATCCTTTTGCCCCTCAACTCCAGCCAGCTGCAGATCCTCAGCCAAGGACTGAAGTTGACTAGGGCATGAGTCCTCACCATACAACTTATGTTTACGTGCATCCCAAACACCTATAGCTACAACATATTCCTTCACTAAGCTGAGTAAATCGTCAAAGTCGTATTCCCAGAGCTCACTTCCTAATACATATGCAGTTTTCTCTATACTATTAAGCTTGTCAAACTCTCCATATCCATTTCCTAAAAGCTCCCGAAGCTTTGCCACAAAGGTGACTCTAACATTACTATAGGCTGAACACTCCCACAACACATGAACTACACTCTCACACTCAGCACCACACAACACACACTCTGATTTGCCTTCTCTACCTCTATGCCTGCCTAACTCTTCATTCAAACCATGTGTTCCTGATCTGAACTTAAACGAGAGTCTAGTTCATGCACTACCAATACCATGCAAATACCTCCTAAATTCTACTTCCTTCCCAAACCTTTTGTACATATCTAATTTACTTTACTATTCAATTCTTCCTCAAACTGCCTACCCTCCCTTTCACTAATACTCTCCTCTATACAAGCCAAAAATGAAGCTAATGACTCTCTCCCCTCTTAATATCCTCCACCCATTCATGCCTATCCAAACCTAATGACACGAAGAGTTCATCAACCACTCTACCCCATGCTTTCCTTTGTCTACCCCTACGAGGCTTAGTTTCCCATTCCCAACTGAATAATTGCTTTGGGTATCTATCCTCAGGCATTCATACTAGTTTATACCACCACTTTAATTTAGTCCTATCCCTTCTACCCCTCAATGATTCTATACCATATCACTCTAACTGCTTCATTACAAGTTTTAGATGAACAACCCAGAATCCTTTTAGCTCCCTCCAGAATAATGGACTCTAATCCAGCTACTTGACCTTTATTATCCTCCCAAATCTCCAATCCATACTCTATACTAGGTCTAATCACAGAAAGAAGTAACAGCCTATGTGCAGTTAAGTTAATATCTCGATTACTAATAACAATATGCAACTGGTTTACCTTTTTCCTGCCATTATTAATCACCTTTTTAATATGCCCATCCCATGCTCCATTACTTGCAAAATCTATGCCTAAATAGTAACTTGAAACCTTAGGAAGCTCATGTTCTCCCCACTTCTCCACCTACCCTCTACTCTATCCTTAGAAAACACCATCACTGAACCCCACCCACATTAGCCTTTAGTCTCCACCTGTTACAGTACCTATATACAACATAAATGAGCTTCTGTAGGTTTTACCTCGACTCACTAACACCTACAAAATCATCAGCAAACAACATTCCTCCCATCCTCTTACCACTACTAATCTCTATCCCAAGCCCAGCCTCTTCTACATCCTTTAATAAGCCGTTTATAAATACTGAAAATAAAATTGGGGATAAGCTACAGCCCTGTGCCACACCTTGTTCTACCCTAAATGTAGCCGACTTCTCCCCCTCTAACAATATGGCACTTCTAGATGCTTCGTACATATTCTTAATTACACGCCACATCCTTCCCTTCACACCCATATCCCATAGCTTTACCCACAAACCATCACGCCACACAGTATCATAAGCTTTACGTACATCTAAAAAGAAAGCATATGTACATTTACCCTCCCTCAACTTGCCTTGCACAATCTCATTCAATGAGTAAACATTATCCATGCAACTCCTGTTAACTCGAAATCCAGCTTGACCTTCATGCAATACCCCTCCGTTATCTAAACACTGCACCAACCTATTGCTAAGCACTTTACAAAACACTTCTCCTACAACACTCAGTAATGTAATACCTCTGTAGTTCCCTGGATCCTCTCTATCCCCTTTCTTAAATAGGTTAACAATAAGGCCCTCTCTCCATTGCCTAGGGACAGCTTCCTCATGCCAAACAACTTAAAATAACTGCTCTAACAGGCTAACCATTCCAGAACCACCATACTTTAGCAACTCACCCACTAACCCATCACTACCACCTGTCTTATTATTCTTTAGTTTCCTAAGGCATTTGGCAATCTCGGCCTTTTCTATCCCCTTATCTAAGAAGGCATCCTCACTCGACCCTGACATCCTACCGCAAGCTTCTACTTTACTCTCAACCTCCTCTTTCCAATCATCATCAAAATCACTATATATCTATACTAACCCTACCCAAATGCTGATAATGCTTCTGTAACACCTCCAGCGTGCCTTTTGTACTAGTTACAGACACTCCCTCAACACCCTTCAAGGAAGCAATACTCCTATTCTTAGCCTTTGTTCTCCTACCAACAAAAGCCCAAAATTCTTTCCTACTCCCCTCAAAAGCTACATTTGCTTTCTCAACTACTTCCTTCCACATTGCAAGCTTCTTTTGCCTTACTAATTCCTTCACCTCCTTATGCAATCTACAGTATTCGTCCCATAAGTCCTCCCTACCCCTGATAACCTTGTAGACCTCTCGCCTTAAACTAATCTTATCCTTAAGCTCACTATCCCACCATCTAGCTGCTCTGCCACAAACAACCATTTTTTCCCCAACCTCTTTTTTTGCTACCCTATTTACAATACTCTCCCACTCATGCAAAACTCCACTCACTAACTCATGTCCTTTAATGCCTTTTTGCACCTTATTTTTAATGCTCTCTGAAAAGCTGTGTACTTCAGCCTTTAATGCCTCCGGATATCTTACTTTTACCTCCTCATTTGTAAACCTATCTAATCTCCACCTCTTAATTACACGCTTCTCCTTGTTGGCTATCCTCCCTACACATCCATACAAGGAAGTGATCCGAACATCCAATATCAGTGTTATCTACCTGTACATTCCCAGAAGCTGCCACAAGCTGAGCATCAGTTATAACATAATCTATTATCAGAGCGTCGGTAGACGCTCTAATGTAGGGATGGCGTGAATGAAGTATGACGTCATCGGTTTACAAAAAACCTCCAGGGGAGAGAGCCTAGTTAAGCTTTCAAACTTACAAGTAACAAGTTTTGGAGTCATCTTTAGCCGTACATCATCCCACCCGTCACCTACCTACCTCCAGATGGGCGCGCGAGAATCTAGTCACACGCGGGTTTAACGATTCCGTGTCATCATATTCTCTTCTTCAGTAATAGTCTGGCTAAGCCACACCCCAATCGCACGCGGAAGGGGTCTGGCGACAAGCCTATACCGCGTTTGTACTGCTGGAATGTAAATTAGTTGCGTATTACGTCAGAGGTCAAAGGTCCACAAACCACTGCTTTGTTGTATTCCTCATGTTTTGTAGGAACAAATGGCTTGCTGGTGTGTACAGTACGTGAGGCTACTTAGTTTTCTGCAGAGCTTTAGTATTATGCTACAGGGAGCTTCAGTAGTACTATGCTTACCTGATCTTCCATAATTGCCGTTATCGACTACTACTATCGAATGGTTTCCTTCGTGGGCTTCAGTGAGCTTGTTGAATACGATAGGAAGGCAACTGTAGCCCAAGCTCTTTCCGTAGCCAGTCGGCAAAACGGCAAACACGTCGCGTCCCTGAACGTAAGCCTCTACCTGATCAGGCTTTACATCTTTGTATCCCAATTCCCAAACAGCACTTCTAGTAGCTTCCTGGACTTTATGGGAAGGATAGCGTGCTACATACATCTCTGTCTTGGCTTTGCAAACATACAGGGTTAAATTTGGAATTTACTAATTAGCTGTTCTGAAATCTGATTGGACTGCAATATTTCTGCAGCACGGTACAAACGCGGTATAGGCTTGTCACCAGACCCCTTTTCCGCGTGCGATTGGGGTGTGGCTTAGCCAGACTACTTCAGTAAACCCGCTATCTCACTAACGGAAGCAGATCAAGCTCTGATTTTTTCACCAAACGTGTCTAGGGTCGGTGGAGGTGTGCACCGATACCTTTATTTTTCTCCCAGGACCTCGATACCGTAGTCCCTGTGGAACCACACTGAAGTATATAGTCTATAGTAGACGCCATTTATGCTAATACGGAGGCCCCACCCAACGCGCGCGCATAACCCTCACGTGCCCTTTTTTTGAATGTGAGCTAGAGAGGGGTTGTCTCAACGCGTCGTGTCTCTGTCACTTGCTTTGTATACCTAGTGACTGTCAGATATTCTGCTTTCGTGGAGTTTTTCTCCAACAACTTTTATATTTTTACCACCGGGCCTTCTTCCCCGTGTTGGTAAGTCTGCTACTCATCTGCGCTCTTGCAGCGTCACTCGTAGTTATATTCACTTCCCCAGGTTATTTGTGGAGCTGTTCATCGCGGTGCAGTGAAGGCCTGCACTGCGAAGTCTAGTGTTGGCTTTTCAGGCGGTGGAGTGTTTCTGGCCTTTTTTTACATACTGAAGAAGCAGCCGTTGGCCGCTTGCTGGATTCTGTCCGAAGATAAGTTGATATTGTTTTTGTTGTAACAATGCCGTACCGCTCAGTGCGTAAAAAGAGAGCATTTTACAAATTGCACCCTGAGAAAAAGATTGAGTCTAGTAAGGCCTATTATTGTTCCCATAGGGCCCAGAAGAAAGCCTACAAAAACTACTAACTGATGTATATGTGAAAATAGTCGTAGAAAGCAGTACAACATGCAACAAAACAAGGGCCTTCAACTTGAATAATCCCTAACTTACTTACTGGTTCTCTTCTGTAATAGATTTAATTTCACCCTTTAGCTTTCCATTGCAGCACATCAATCCTTGACTCAATCATTAGACTTTCAAACCTGAAATCTCAAAAGTTCAATATAATAGTCTAAACAGTCAAATTTTGAAACCACACCCATTTTCTGTACACACTGATCTGTGCACCTATCCATCACTCATCTGCGAGTTATACAAACATCTAATTATGACATGTTTCATACTGCATTATGCTTCTGCATCATATTATCAATGGCATTTTGTCAATATATTCTCCTAGCCAATGAATGAAGGTCATATTCATCCCTGAACACATATGACCCTGACCACTAACTGGCATCATATTATTTTTGACAATCTATTTGCTGACACTCCATGATGATTATTGCCTTCCTGTCAACTACATATGCACATCTGACCTTCCAACTCACCTCCATTTTACAGCCATCACCCGCTCACCCGCACAACAAGCCTTATATCACCCGCAATTCACTCTCTACCAGGCTATTTGTTTTCTTACTGTGTGTCATGCACATGACCACACAAAAATCATCCACAATATGCTTTCTACCAGGTTTCTTGCTGCGTGTTAACGCCTGTCCCGAACTTCAAGGTAAACATTGAGCGTTGTAAAACTACTTTAGGAGAAGAAACACGAACATGTGTCAAATATATCATTCCTCAAACGTAAAATGCGACAATATATACACGGACAAAACTGCACATCACCTGTATAAGTGCATTTTGAAGTTAGAATGTTTGGTACATGTATGGACATGTGTGGTAGCTCCTCAATATATTATGTGTATATACTTCAGGTTCAGAATGACAAAAGACTTCAGGAGGCCACTTTGCTCCCACTGGGTGAATATCAAGATCTTGAAGAAGCAGGTGTGTGTGTGTGTGTGTGTGTGTGTGTGTGTGTGTGTGTGTGTGTGTGTGTGTGTGTGTGTGTGTGTGTGTGTGTGTGTGTGTGTGTGTGTGTGTGTGTGTGTGTGTGTGTGTGTGTGTGTGTGTGTGCTATACAGTGTATCCCATCTTCTAAATAGTCGTGTCAGAAATGAATATTAGATTTGTGTGGTAGATTCAGTAGTCTCGACAGTTATTTATGCCATACCATAGAAAGATAGTCAACTAGAGTACTGACTTACGGATCTTGTGTTATAATGAATGGACCTGCATCACTAATGGTAAAAATGGAGCATGCTAATTAGAGAGTCACCCTACTCTCTGCTACAGTTATATTTCTAAATTTGATTTCACAGTAGCAAATCTTTGATGTGCATATTCCTGTCTATGCACTTTGTAACTGCAGCTAAAAGACTGTTATAATCAGTATATGTAGGTGTACAAGGACATGTCAGTGGTGTAGCAGTGATTTAGCCTCGTCCCCAGGCTCTCCCCTGCGAGCGTATAGCGAACGACCTTTGAACCCGTAGTAAACTAAGACGGGGGAGAGCCTGGTACGCGAAATCACGTGATCCGCCCTAGGGTAGAAAGGGGGTAGAAAGACTTGGCAATTAACAGCGCGGGCGGTAAATCTAGCCGGCCGAGCACGCTTGCCGGCCGAGAAAGCGATATACATCGGATCCTAAGACGGGTAAACAGCTATACACGTACAGGTAACTATAAAGCAAGGCAGGGCTTACGGAAACCTGGGCTTACTGCGCATACTATACTGAGCTGGGATGCAAATCATGCACGGCGGCGCCTCTCATCATGCCGCAGGCTCCTCACCCCTAGACTCCATAGCTCTATGCAGCGGCACGTAGTGCACTACTGTCACACATCATATGCATGTATAGGCAGCGATAGCTATATATAGAATCAGTCGCGTGTTGCAAAACAAAAAATAGCAAACGTCATAATACCGTCATAAAATAAGCTAAAAATACAATATAAAAGGTCGGTGAGAGTCCAGAATCACCAGCTATGGAGAGAGAAGTAAGGAAATGGCTGCATATGAAATATCGACCAGCAGAAATCAACGGTCCAGATGCAAAGAAAATAAAATTTGACGATATACAAAATGAGATGAGAGCTAAGTTTCCAAGTAGTAATATCACTACAACGTGTCTATCTAGCTCAATAAAAGAAGTATTTCCGCTTACCCTCAGTAAGCCTGCTGGTAAGTTACGCAGAAACATATCTTCGGACTTGAGGCAATTCCTGATGAACACGTGGAGTCTGAGAAATCTGGGGAACATTCAAGTTCATCTGCTATTAGCATGCTTAAAGCCGAGTTGGCAAAGGAGCGAGAGGAGAAGAGACAACTATTACAGAAAATTGGAACTCTGGAGGAGAGGATAGCAGGACTTGAAGAGGTTTCTCTTTCAAGAGAGTTGGACTGCCTTGTCAACCCCAGGAATGCTGCATATCATGGCCCAGACAGTATCACACACTTCAGATCATTTGATGTTGATTCAGTCATCACTGAGTTCAAACAACAGGCCCCGAATGTGTACCAACTTTTGAGGTCTTTGGGTCAGAGTGCTCATACATCGAATTATGAGCATGATGCTAAAGTTGCCATGTCAATGAGTATTCTGATGAAGTGTCGTTCTGTGAAGGTACTTGGGATTCAACTGCTCATTACATTAATGCTGTTGGCAAGAGCAACAAATAGGCAGGTAAAGTGATATTCAATACAGGTAATGTGCTATTTTCAATCTAACCACATCTTTATGCTGTAGGCAATCACTTCACTGAATCATGCAGGGGTGTGTGTCTCTTATCAAACAGCATGGAAGTACCTCAAGCAGGTTACTACAGAAGCACACTACCAAGAGATTGTACGAAATGGGCATTGGCAGTGGGTATTTGATAATCTAAATTTGCATCAGCCAGTTAGACATGAACGAGAAGGTGAGTACATACGTGTACATATGCACTATTGTACACCTTATGTATATATACATTATGTGGAGAGAGTTATTTCATGGCAATTTCCTAACAGACCATCACTCCAGAATGCTCAACATTACTTCTCGCCTGGCAATTCGCCTTCGGTACCTACCCGATTGGGAGTTTGACTGGTCAGACACACAGCCACAACGGAGCAGGGAATCATTGACAATCTCAGATTTTCTGCCAGATGAACATGATGCTGCAGAATTGAAGTCAAGGGCAATTCACTATGTGATGCGTATTCTTGTTCAAAACTTCAAACACCTACAAGACCTAGCACAATATGCACCTGACGAACAGCCCTTTCACCCTCCTCAGAAAGCTGAAGTGGCACCCATGAAAGTGCTATTTAAGGATGAAAAGTTTACCAGCGAAACAATTGATATTCTTTCTAAACTGTTGGAAGATGGCAATCTACAAGGAGACTATCAGGTAAGAGTACGTACCACATCTTTTGCCCCACCATATTCCACAACATGTGTACATGTATGAATGGCACAGTTTAGAATTACACTTTTATCACAGATGATTGTGGGAGATCAATTGACATGCAAGAACATACGAGCAAGTAGACGGTGGCGGCAACCAGAGGAGACTATCCAGGACCGATTTACGTGGGCCAAGGAAGTGGCAGGTATAATACAACAATGTACGTGAAAGCAGTACAATGTCATACAATCTACAAACATAGGATGATAGTTGTTGGGGAAATGGTTCAGTAATTGTACAGGGACAATAGGCATGGAATGTAAGGAGATGAAGTTAATATGTGGTATGATGATACATTCTGCCAAATTCAGGAGATTTTCACTTTCTGTGGGAATGCTTGAAAGTCACTTTCATGATGTTTTGGGGAACTCCATCACAACCTGGCTGTTTATGCAACCTACGTGAGATCATACGACGAACACAGGTTGACAAAACTGTGAAAGTGTTTAATGTTGGGGATGAATTCCTAGTGCATGCATTTAGAGCACATCTCACTGCTGGAATTCTGACACATTTTGCAATCAAAAGTACATGTGATCCGATCGAACATACCACCACTAAGGAATGGCTTGTGGAAACTGCAGAGAAACTGGTGATATCTCTTCTAATGCCTCAGCAATCAGATGACTCAGCCTACAACCTGCATTGTGCCTTTCTTCATCATGCCTTTCTATACGTTGATCTCCGAGAAGCTATAAGATGGGAAAATGGTCCACAAATTGTCCGTCACTGGAAGTGGTGGCTACCACGATTCCTATCAACAGGAAGAAAGAATTATGCAGCAGAAGCAGTACACGTTATATGTAATATCTTTGCAGACTTCCCCAAGCACATGGCATATATAGCCACCCACAATAGGACAGTCAACCTCCAGGGAAAACCAGGACACGGAAAACCAGTAGATCAACTAATTGAACACTACAATCTGTAAGTCGGTAGCTATGCATGCATGTATGCATGCATGTACATGTATGTATGAATGCATGCATGCATGTATGTATGGCGGGCTTAATAGTTTGAACTTATCTTTCAGGGTATTCAAACAGACTCTTAGATCTGCTGGCAGTGGTCTTACACCTAGACATGTAGAGGATATTTCTCTGGGAGTTCTCTTTCTTTATGAAGCTGCAAAAAAGACAGACAAGGCCTTCAAGGCAGCTCCACAAACAACCACACACAGTGTACGCACAGCAGAGGATGACATCAGTAGCATGGCTAGACACTTGTTGGCTCAAGGCATCACGTCAGCTTCTGCAAATAGAAACACACCAGCATTCATTGACCCCACTCAGCTTGGATGGCAGAAACTATGTACCACATCATGGCTACAGGAAAGACTGTCAGCATCTGTTCAAGAGGAGGAAGGGGAAATACAAGTTGACCATGGAGAAGTCGACTTAGATTATGAGTTATCTATAGTTACATAGAGGTTGTTGCGTTCTGCTTTTTCATCTTGTTTACCATACTGCAAGCTTTTCTCATCTGTTTAACAACTCTATAAGATTTTTCTTGTAAACATACATCAAAACAGCTAAATAACTACATATACATACGATGTCTTTTCTTGGGTGAAGGTGCATTGGAAGTAATATTACAGAAAACATTAAAAAAAAACGCATTTTAAGCTCAGGACGCAGCAGGACAATGTTTAAGTCATCAACAGAGTTGAAAAAACGAGCCTCAGAGCAAATCTTCTCAATCACACAAGAAGGACACACAAAATCCCTCCCCAACATTCGGTAACTGGGATGTTCTTCAATGTACATATCAACTTCCCTCAGTAAGGCTGCTTTGAGTTCCAACTTGCAAGTATCATCAATAACCTTCACAGCGGTACGTCGTTTTCGTTTGTTAATGTCGTATCTGTGAAGTTCAGATATTGTGGACATGCTCTGTTGTCACACACATCGCAGCATGGAAGAGTCACGGGATGGGTCTCTGTGACACCAAGAGCCTGCAACATCATTGTGCGACGGCAGTTTTCTTTTGATGTACAGAACTCCTTGACCTGATCATCACACTTTTGTTGCCTGGAACTAAAGAACACATGTGCTCTGGATGCCATACCTCCTCTCCCTGCTCGTCCACATAACTGGGGTTTTGTATACAATACATGGACGTATAGATGTAATAGTGATTAAGCCCTATACCTGTTGAAGCTGATTCATGCTCTGTGGTGTGCCATAAACCACCACTAGCTGAACATCCCTGACATCCATACCCTAGAAGCACATACATCTACATATATTTACACATCAGTGGCATATACATTACCATTCCAAATGCCACAGTGGATACAAGACATCTCAGGCTTCCTTGTGATGTGAATGAAACTTGGATGTGAGATTTTGTGATATGGGTGAGGCTTGCATGGTACATGTTCACGTAGCCCCTTGAAGCTGCACACTGTGAGAGCCATGAATACAATTTGCACGCAATGTTTTTGGTCTGTGTGAAAATCAGTGTCTTCGGTATTAAAGAAGGCTCTGATGACGTCAGCCACTTGGCTATCCCAGCCAGGTCAGTCTAAAACATATGTAAGTACGTGTAGGTATCACAGTGAAATGTTTATAGCTTAATGTACTCACTCGATATCCCTTTATTATCTGCACTGAATAATAAATGTTGGGGCGGTTCAAAGAGCATGACACTAGCAGCATATTATTAAGGCACAGTGACTGGCAAATTGCTGACTCTATTTCTGACGATGCTGTTGCAGTCAAAGCCATGAAAGGGGCCGCTGTTAGTGCCCGCAATCCACCCACTTTAGAATAGGATTTCCTAAAGTCTTTACCCCTACAAGAGAATACTTCTATACACTTATGCAATAAAGATGCAGGGAGTCTACTGACCAGTCCTCTATACAATGGGCCTCATCTATGGCAACTAGCACAATGTTTGCCTGTCCATATGATGAACAGAATATATTGCGCCAGGGAGATGTCACAGCACATTCTGGTGACATGAACACTACAAAAGGACATTTTATATTTATATCTAAACACTCTATACCACGCACCAAATCGATATTTTCCTTCACATGCATCAGAATATCTCCCAATTCCAGCCCGTATTGCTGGCACTCCAGCGGCAGATAATTGAGTGACCTACATGCACACGAAATTATTTTCATGCAGCTAAAAGACACTTGCTGGACTAACCTGTTGATCCATCAAGCCTACAAGAGGGCTTATGACTATACCCATTGCTGTGTCACTAACAGCAAGAGGTGGGAGAAAAATACAAAGTGATTTACCGCCACCTGTTGCCATCCGAACAAATACATCTCGGCCATGTAGGATAGCTGCTGTTGAGGCAAGCTGGCCAGGTCTGAAGGAAGAGTGCTGGAAATACTTTTCCAAACATCCCTGCAATCTCTCAGTAACAGTGCAGTGAGCTTGCTGGGTAGCCAGTCCTCTAGACAGAGGACACTTAGCATCTCCACACATTGTCTTACAGTTCATGGCTAACTTCTCGTGAAATGCGCGCCAACTTTTAAATCTATTAGTACATGTAACTACTTTTACACCTCATTTACAAGGTGCAGAACGCAACAACCCTCACGTTACACACGTCTCTCTCTCTCTCTCTCTCTCTCTCTCTCTCTCGCTCTCTCTCGCTCTATATATATATGGACCCTATACAATTGAGATTATAAGCATACCAGAGTTATTTTCTTTGTTGAACACCTCAGTTCAGGGACATCAGCTCCACAGAAATTCGACAAGAGACTCAGAGTAGTAGAATATTTCCCGGCAAACTCGCGGCACACGAAAAACGCGCAGCGCCGAATAATGGGCGCGACGTAATTTTGGATCACGTGATTTCGCGTACCAGGCTCTCCCCCTTCTTATTTTTACTACGGGTTCAAAGGTCGTTCGCTGTACGCTCGCAGGGGAGAGCCTGGGGACGAGGCTAGCAGTGATTTAGGTGTTGGTCAGAGAAACTTCAAGCTAGCATTTATATTTAACATACCATGATTACTGTAATACATACACATAGAGCTATGCACCACAAGCTCAAATCAGCTCTAAGCGGTGCATGCAGGGTAAGCTTATGTGATCAACGCACGAAGTGTAGGGGTGTGCTGATGAGAACCAACTATATAGCCTGAAACTGCTGTCCACCATTTGCCTAGTTTTCATGTACTATAGAACCAGGACAGGTGTATGCATGGCAGTATAGCAAGCAGTCCAGCCGTTCCGGTTTTGACCCGCGGACCAGTTTTAACGGTCGCTTTCATGTCTGCGCATGTGAAGGTGATCAATAACGAGTTAATAATATTCATAAACCAATAGTCCAGGTGTATGCAGTGCTGGCCTGTGAGATGCAGCAATTACAATCAACAGCTGCAGCGACAAGACAGCTCTTTGTCTCTCACGCGCTAGTGTTAATCGCTGTGGGAGGTGTGGTTTAGTGGAGGACTTAGACCATGACCATCCACCGGACCACTTTCAAAAGTCTTGCTACGGCCCCTAACTGCTCTTCGCCACCAACTCAACTGCTACCAATGTATAGGCTACCAGATTACGTCAATTTGATTATGACTTGTACCAAGCTAAACAATGATCTATATGTACATATGCCCTTGCATTAGGAGAGTTTAGTTATGTATTAGTTATAGCATCCCCTTCATTGCATATATACAGCCATATCACAATGAGTGGGTGTATTAATAGCCCATGAGACCTGTATGTACAGCTGAGGTTTTGGCCTTAAATATACTGCTACCCAGATCACCTAGTACCTGGGGTATAAACATACTAATACTATACAGTAGGTATATATATAAGATAAGCCATGCCTCTCAAGTTTAAAAAATAGGATTGTATTGGATTGAGACTTTATTCTCTCCCTATAGCAAAAAATCAGTCATATGTAGATAAGACTGTGATTGTGTTACAAGCAAAGACCGACCTGGAAAATGTTGAATGTGAGGACATTGTGAAGGGTGTAAAGGATACCATGCTTCGCAAGAATGGATCTATTGCCATGCCTGAATTTGTGGTAAAATAAGTAATTATTGATTAATGTATTTCATTTACCAGTTAGCTCCTGTATAGCTAGTTATATCTTAAGAGCTGTAGTGTAGCAGAGCATTCTTATGTTCTATACATAGGTCACCTTTTTAACTCACTATACAGAGGTATGCACATGCTTTCCAGATATCTCTTTTGGTGGAATTTGTGTGTACCAAGTATTAGTTGTTGCATGGGCCCGAGTGCCACACAGGATATGTTGGCACAGTTATGATGTACAGCCCGAGGGCCGCAGGCCCGAGGGATTACATCATAACTGTGCCAACATATCCTGTGTGAGCACGAGGGCCCATGCAACAACTAATTTGTTGCCATTTCTATGGTTTCCCAGCCCCTAACCGCTCCCTTACTAGCCTTATGTGATTAGTGATGTAATAAGTGCGCCACATATGATATGTTGGCACACTTTAGCCTTTGATCTGTTACTCAGCCAGGCAACAAGATCTTGTATTCTCACACTATCAACAACTATATTCATGGTTTCTTCAGTATGTGCTTTCTATTATGCCTCAATCTGGTTATCTATACAGTTCACAAACCAGCTTGTAAAGACTCACTCTTCCAAAGTTAACAGGAAAGTGATGAAGGAAAAAGTAATGCAAGAAATAAAAAACTTTGAAGGCTATAAACCTTTCTACAGTCTACGGTTCTAGTTTTCACATGCTATATCTACTTTTCAGAATTAGTTAATGTACTAACATTGCTCATTTATGTATATTATCTGATAGATTCCTTTAATCAAGTGCATGCAATAGAATCACTATTCTGCTCGGTCTGCTCTAAGCAACCACTACTAATGTTGAAGGATGTATATGTGAAAATAGTCGTAGAAAGCAGTACAACATGCAACAAGACAAGGGCATGCAACTTGAATAACCCCTAACTTACTTCTCATTCTCCATATGGTTCTCCTCTGCATTAGATTTAATTTCACCCTTTAGCTTTCCACTGCAGCACTTCAATCCTTGACTTAATCATTAGACTTTCAAACCTGAAATCTCAAGTCAAGTATAATAGTCTAAACAGTCAAATTTTGAAACCACACCCATTTTCTGTACACACTGATCTGTGCATCTATCCATCACTCATCTGCAAGTTATACAATATCTGTGAAAGAATTGCATAGGTAGATTGAGAGTCCTACACAGTAAAGTATTTGGGTGGCTTATGCTCATCAAAAAATGCTGAGCATTCTTCTAGTACATATTGTTCTTACCATCAGAAGCATAGATCTTATGTCTTCGAATAGTGTCTATCTATATAAAGAAGGCATCGGTGTTTCGCTTTTAAACTGCATCTGATAGCAATGGAGTGATATCCTGGAACTTCTTTCACAACTTCAGTAGAACAGAACTGCTGTGAATATGAGATTGGAAAGCAAATGAATTGTTCATTGAGCTAGTTACATAACCTGATGGAACATGTTCATTGAATATGTCATTGCTTATAGTTGTACTATTGTTAAATAGTTTAATATTGGCACGGTTTTGTGAAGAGAATTAATAGAAAGGTAATAATTCAGAGTGCTTGCTCCACATTCAGAGTGCTTGCTCTACATTCAGAGTGCTTGCTCTACATTCAATCCTGGAAATTTCTCTAAACATATGTACAAGGTGGGCCTCTCTCCTACAATGATTATGTACACAATCTCCACTATTGATTCACAAGGATGTTCAAGGAAGGCCTCTCTCTTGCATAGATTATTTGCGATGTTGCCACACATACCATAATGTTTTTACATGAGTTCTCATTTTACGCATGCACATGCACACGAAGGTGATCAGGGAGGGGAAGAGGAATTATAATTGAAGCTGGAGGTCAAGGCATCAGCAGAAGCTTAAAATGCTCTTAAAGGAATGAAGATCTGTTTGCAGGGCTCAGTTGCTCAAACTGCTATGTACTATTCTAAAATCACATAGCTAAGATAGAAACCCGAGGGACACTACATACTGTTTAGTTCTGTTTTTCTTTTTGTAGACTGGTTTTTGTTGTTTGTTGTCATGTGTGAAGGTAGCCTTTCTTCATTATTGCATGCACCAATTTCTTATTCCCCTGTGCCATGCCTTTACTACATGCATAAAAAACAAGTGAACAAGAGTTTTATGAATGCCCAAAAAGATAGAAACAAGATGCAATATGCAGACGAAGGCAGCAATGATGTCATGACAAGTATATGAAGGCAAAAGCAGGGGATGGACTATATGTAGCCACATGCATGATGTAGGGAGGGATTAATGTTGCATGTCTGTTCCCTGCCTTTGCCTTTACACTGCTCCTTATATTTCTATGACATCATTTCTGCGTTTACCTGCATACTCCATCTTGTACATGTTTCCATCATTTTGGAACTGTCATCTCTACATCCTTCAACATTTTGGATATTAGCATTGCCCCAAAATATACTCAAATCACTCTCAGTACATTAGCCCAAAATTGAGCCCTAAGGTAGCCTACTCAGAATGTGGATGCTTTCAGAAAAACATTATCACTGCACTGTGTCAGACAAATAACATTGCAGCAGTTAAGAGGTATATACAATTTAATTGTCAAATCACAAAACATATTAGTACACTACTTTTACTACATAGGTCTCTACTGATTATAAGTTACTTATACTACTCAGTTTTCATTCTCCATGTGCTTCTCTTCAGCAACAGACTTAACCTTTTTTGCTGCAGTGAAGGGGTTAAAGCCCAAATCCAGGTAGCCAGCTATATGTTCAATGTATTTGGAGGTGTTTGTGCGCAGCTCCTTGAAAGAAGGTCTTTTTTCAGGTATCATTTCCCAGCATTTCCTCATCATCACATAGCTAGCAGTGTAAGAAATCATGCCATCACAAAAGTGTCCACTTTTAAAAATATGTGAGTGCATATTTGAAAGTCCCACTCTGTCCCATGTATATTTCACATTTGTTAAGTACACATACATGTATAATTAGAAATAAAGCCACACTCTCTTCATACATATATCATGTAAATATCTGTACATGTGCAGTAGGTATATACCCAAAACAGCTTGGGACCAACCCCTGTTTATATAATCAGATAGGAAAATAAAGTACAGAATTGGGGTGAGCCTTCACAATTAACATGATTCATTTCACTTGGTCCAGACAGAGGTCTCTGATGAGGGTGGAACTTCCAATGAAATAGATAGTCAGGATTAATAGATGGAGCACAGAGGCATCGACATAGAAAGTAACTAAGTATCCTCACCCTGTAGCTCTATATAGAGCAAGATCTATTTGGAATGACCTACCTCTATCTAATTTAGCCTCTAGTGGTAGAACCAATCACCTGAACAAGGCAAGCTGTACCTGACATTTCTGCATGTATTACATATTGCACTGCTATGGCTAATGACGATGCATGTACAGTGGAACCTCTGAAGAAAGGACACTTTGGGAACGGTACTTGTGTCCTTTCTTCGGAGGTTGTCCTTATCTCGGAGGTTCATGAAATACTTTTAGAATATAAGTAATGTAGTTGAGTTTGTGCATGAGTTAGTGTGTAGTCAAGTAAAGTTGTCTGCCTTGCTGATTGATGTGTAATATTGACAATCCTGTCTGGCCAATACACACTTCTTCCGTGTCCTATGAATGCATGAAACTTGGACGCATACATTTTCTAAAGCAAGTACCGCTGTAACGGCGTGTGCGGTTTCGCTGTATACATAATGAATTGCGCTCGTCAATAGCGCCATACTGCGCAAGCGCAACTGTGCAATTTTAGGGGAGTGGCTTCCGGGTGGTCGCTATTTTAGAGGTACGTTCGGCGCAAAGATTTTGTCCGCTGTCCGGAATCGGGAAGCGTCCGCTTCTCGGAGGTTGCTAATGTATTACGGCTATGGTATTTTCAATCCGTAACACGGCAAGTGTCCGTTGTAGCGTGGGTGTCCGCTTCTCGGAGGGTCCGTTATGGGAGGTTCCACTGTAATCTGAAACAATCTTCACTCATACATTTCATAAATAATTACACTTCCACTTACATTTCCTCAGAGCAGGCAGCATTGTTGGGTTTAGGCATCCTTTCTCCTTCCTCCAACATTTGCATGAGAGTGACAGGATTAGTCCCAGGGTAGGGAGCCTTGCCTCCACTGAAGATCTCCCACATTGTCACACCATATGACCACTGGAAACATCACAGTTAATACTTACATTTTCTGGAAATGGGCAATTACTTTACGAAAATTTACATGCACATGATCAAGACATACTGGCAACATTAACACTACATGACCTAACTTTAAGATCACCTTGTGCCACATCTACATACCACATCACTTTTCTCTGAGAAGTGACCATCACTTAGACTCTCTGGAGCCATCCACTTGATGGGTAGTTTCACCACGTCTTCACTTTCTCCCTGTCTGAAGTAGTTCCTCACAAAGACATCTTCTGACAGGCCAAAGTCCGTGATTTTTATCAGAAAGTGGGAGTCTATCCTATAATCACAGATAAAGGGTAAGAAATATTCAACTACAGCACATTAGCTCTTCTATTGTGTTATTACTCTCACTCACATGCAGTTTCTGGCTGCCAGGTCTCTGTGTATGTACTTCTCATAGGCTAGGTACTCCATACCACTGGCTATCTGAGAGCACATTACCATCAGACACTTGCAAACATCCTGCACCTGCATGTGTGTTCAGTTTCAGACACCACATTTAACAAAATATATGAATGTATATACAGATACTGTATGTATATAAGAGTAATGTATATACTTCATCTTCATCTGCGCTTTCCAAAAGGACAAGATTTTCTCTCTCTCTCTTGAGATATTTTAGGAGACTTCCATTGGCCATGAAAGGCATCACAATGTAGGGGGCAGGGCCATCATCAAGGCACACTCCAATGAGGCCCATCACATGAGTATGTTGGAATCGACTCATCTTCAAACTCTCCTCAACTATCTTATCCACATCCACTTGATCAAAATCACCTGGGGGTAAAATAACCATGACATGTTATTAATACCCAATAGTTCTTGTATTAGCTTAGTTTAGTCCCCCATGATGAATGTGTGTGTGTTTAGGAAGTCTAAATGATCATTGTACCTTTCAATGTTTTGACAGCCACCTCTCGACCAGATCTTCCTGGGGGTCCCAGTCTAGCTCTGTAAACTATCCCAAACTCCCCTACAGTGACAGATTGTAGATTGTTTATTACAGGCATGCTAGTAATAACATTAATTGCCCGTGTATATTTATGTAGATAGAGTATAATAAAAGAAACGTTGAAATTATATCTATATATAAATGAACAAACTACATACCTTTTGCATGCAATAATAATTAAGAGGCATTCAATGGAAACTACCTTGGCCAATATTTTCCAGCTGTGTTATTTGTTCATATTTGATGAGAAATTTCCCACGTCTCAACTCTCGCATGTATTGTGAGTTAACTCTTATTCTGGCTCCTTCATTTGTCCCTAGTAATGATTTTCCAGGCACATTACACTCACTTGCTGGATAAGGCTTAGGAACACCTGGTCAGTACAAAAAAGTCAGTTTATAGTATATGCATACATAAAATGCTTTACTCACTACAAGCTGGATCAAATACATGGAGCAAAGGAAGAGAGTAAAATGGACTCTTACTATATGGATTACTGTGAGGTTCATCTTCATTACTTTCATGAGTGTTGCTTTCATTCATTCTAACACCACTGTCAACTGCTGCTGATGAACTTCCAGGCCTACAGTGACATTGGTTTCCAATGTGATTTTTGGCTATAGGGTAATTTCATTACTATTTCCTCACACTAGTATATCCATCTGCATCTTCTCCACTTGCTGCTTCTTACGTAATTTGTATATTAAAATCACTGATAGTACTACAGTAGTAAAGATTGCCACTAAAAATAACAGAACACCCATCACTGCTCCAGCTATTTTACCACTTGCACCTGGAGTAAAATCATGGTAAAAATTGTCATCCACCAGCAGTAAAAGGTTGTATCATAGTTGAACTAACTTTCTGCAGTGTTATCTAGATCCATTACTATACCAGCTCCATTGCAGCAGTGTGGTAGTGGATAAAGCAACTCCGATGTGTCTTCACAACTTATAAATGGACTGGAATTGAATCTCAATTTTGTGAGATGCCATGTGTCTTTACAAGATGACTGCACTTCAGAACATTCCTCTTGACATACTGAAGATGGTTGGAAAATTTTGGTGTTATTACCACATGGAGGAAGGAAGTAATGACAGATGATTCTAAACACTTGTAGTACACAATCTTTCCGATGGTCAACAAAGAGAGAACCATTAATTTTGTCATTTAGGTAGGCAGAAATGTTATTGATGTGACTCGTAATGTAGACAAAATCAATGCTGGCAGTTAATATGCCATCACATACTTCTATACCACCAGTGTATGCTGTACATCTTCCAAATCTGGTAGAAAATTTTTTGGCATATATAGTGATGATACCATATTTTTTATAACGACATTAATTGTAATCACATAAAATACTGGTACCACACCTCTCATCTGTTACTGTGGTCTGGGTATCAGGTGGAGTATGTTTGCATCTGGGCATATCTATGGAATATATTGACAAACAATAATGATAAAAAGTATGTCATTAAGCCTCACTTGTACTCCTTCCACAGGTTACTCCGACTATGTTCCCTTGACTACATGAGTGATCATCTGGTTTATGTCTAGAGCACATTGTAAACATATGCTCTGATCCATTACACTCCACTATACTCGAAAATTTTAGTTGATTTTCTTTTCCAAATCCCTTCGTAGCCTTCACATCTAAAAGAAAATATAGTAGATATATACAGCATGTAAAAACATGGGTTATGTATAAAACATGTTCTCATTAAAAAAGGGTGTAAAAACAATTCCATTAAATGTTGAAAGATGTAGAGATGACAGTGCCAAAAAGTAGGAAAACAAGTGCAGTGTATATGCAGCAAGACAGGGTATATATGCAGGAAGACAGGGGATGAGGGCATGCAACAATGCTAACATGCGTAACCCCATAATAAAAGATGTAGGGGAGAGAAGAGGAAGAAGAAGAAGAAGAAGAAGAAGAAGAAGAAGAAGAAGAAGAAGAAGAAGAAGAAGAAGAAGAAGAAGAAGAAGAAGAAGAAGAAGAAGAAGAAGAAGAAGAAGAAGAAGAAGAAGATGGAGAATCGGGTTTTTGTAATTTCACGTATGTCATTGAAGCGGTGTATTTCACCACCTTTGAGAGTCTTATAGTTTACAGAAACACTCGTAGGCCATGTTATGTGTCTAAAAGGGCTCATAGCTGCTGCGTTCGAGAGTTCTGAGCCGTTTACGTTTGTTAAGGCTTAATGGGCGTGTCGGCGCCATCCCTACATAGAGAGTCTACCGACTCTCTGATGAGAAAAGAAGTTGCCACCACTAAATAGAAAAGATGTGCCAGAAACATACTTTCCTGCACATGTAGGAAGTTCTGAAGAATGTGTCAATATTCGCAATGTGCCGGAAGATACGGTGTCAGAGTGAATGAACACTGGCCGTGAATACTGTCCCCCCGGACATTATTCACTAGTGAATAATGTCCCCCCTCAGTGAATAAGCTCTCCCATCGTAGAAAGCTCTAAAAGCCTTCCAAGATATCAAACGGGGTAATTTTATGGTGGGGGGACAGAATTCACTAGCGAATACTGTCCCCTCCCAGAAGTCTTCAGTATGTTAGCAAGCGAATCGCAACAGCGTATTATTTTATTCTCTCTCTCGGTGTGTATAACAACACAAAAACATCAAGGTAGCCAGGGCGCGTGGGGAGGAGGCGAGCCGGGCCACGTAGCTGACCGAGGTATATGTAAACGCCTACGGCTAGTGGTTACAAGGGAATAAAAACATTTCCATTAAATGTTGAAGGATGTAGGGATGACAGTGCCAAAAAGTTGAGAAACTAGTATATATGCAGCAAGACAGGGGATGAGGGCATGCAACAATAATAACATGCGTAACCCCATAATAAAAGAGATGTAGGGAGGGGTTACGCATGTTATTATTGTTGCATGCAATATTCACTATTACAACGGAATGCACAGTAGAATATTTCAAATTTTGCATGGAAGTGATCTTCCTACACATGCAGGAAGCATATAGTTTCCAGTATATATCTTTTGTAATGGTTTCTTTTCAACTTTATGCCTCAACTTGAAAAAAGTTTCTTAGGTCTAGTGCGTAAGACCAACCTTCAAGGTCATCATATCCTAGTTGTCTGCACACAACCTTTGCATCATCGCGATCCCACTTATTGGTGCACACAGCACCCCATGTTCTGTATTGACATATCTCCAAACGACCATTAGAGGGATTAAGACCATCTTGTAACCTTACATCTCCACTCTCACAGTCATCATTCTCTTCTAAAACAGGAAACATATATGGCAATACCTGAAGATGACAACAACTCATACTTTATGGTAACATGCCGTTTACCAGGGCACATAACTCCTGCCTGTGTTCCAGAAACACAATCTGTCCATTCACGCTTACACTCACTCAGCTTGCTCTCATTACCATAACAAACAGCATTAATGGCAATGTTGCTACTCTTGTATCTTTTTAGAGGATAAGAGACTGTGAAATAACAATGTAATCATGTTTATGATAATGATCATTCATCGGGATCGGCAAACCGACTTCCAATATATCCTAGTTGTCTACACACCACCATAGCTTCTGTGTAGTCCCAATTGTCATAACACAATGAGTTCCAGTGCCCTTCCAGGCAGATCTGTACTCTCCCATTATAGGTACTGTCATCCAAACGTATATCAGTGTCATTACATTCTTGTGCTATAGAAAATAATGAAACAAATGTGTACTCTCTGAGAGAAGTATACACACCCGAACATACGGTAGCAATCAACTATGATATTAGTGGTATGACGGCAATCATGATTTTCATCAAGTTCGGTGTAGGAACAGTTTGTTATTGACTCCTCATTGCCCACACACATCAAATTGGTCCAAATAATAGGAACAACATCCCCAGTAACACCAACTCCAGAAGTCTCATTGAACACAGTACCTGTGATATATATTTCCAAAGACATATTTTATGCATGCATATATCAGATTCTCTAACTAAGTAGCACTATATATAATGGCCTCATTCCCAGGCTCTCATTTGCATGCATATAGCCTCATCTCAGGCTCTCCATCATGTACATAATAGCTTCCGCCTTTTTATTCTGCAGTGGGGGTTTGAAGGTCAACGCGCAAGGAAAGAAGGTCCTATGAAGAGTCTGTGTTATGCAAGGACCTGAAAGCAGTTATTTGGTGCAAAAATAAAGGTGAATACTTGTACAAATATTGCTGTAGGTCTGTATAGATGAAAAAATCATGGTTTTAGCAATTTCGGATGTGTCATTGTAACAGTACTACTTTCTGTGTATATAGTAACACCAATAGGCCATGTCATGTGTCTAATAATGTCTATACTTACAGTGTTTGGAAGTTCTTCATTCGTAAAGGCTAATGACGCGTTGCCGCCATGCCTATGTAGAAAGTCTACAGACTTTTCATAAACTATTTTTTACCTGACATTCAGAATTGACATTGTATACTTACATGCATATATACTAGGATAAAAGATCTACTTCATACCTTTAGCAGTTTGATTCAACTGTCTGCATGCTACTGTAGCAGTGGCATTAGTTGTTCCATCACTGCACACACTCCCCCACTGGCCACCAGAACATACTTCCAGACGGCCAATTGTATGACCATCTCCACGTGATGGAAATGTGTTGGCATGTGTAAGCCGAATGGCACCTGGCTCATTACATGGTTGAGGAACTATCAGAGCAAAGAATGCAATCAATAATACAATACAAGCAATTGACTCACAATATAGCTACCACAAATGTGTTGGTCTCATGTGTGGTGATGCTGAAGCTAACTTCAGGCTAATACATCTTTCATACATCTTTCATTTTCATATAAATAAGAAACTTTTTCAAGTTGAGGCATAAAGTTAAAAAGATGGTACCATTACAAGACTTTGCCTTAAATTCCCTTTAACGTTATAAACACAAAAGACTATATTATTATAAAGTCAAGTATGTGTATCAATCACTGGTGATGTATATGCACATGGAATATCAATTTACCTGTGCAGTGTACACCTGCATAGTACGAACATGTGTATTTTCCATATTCACTGTTATGACAATCAATGAGTTTTTGTTCTACACCAGAGCATGTAATGATATCCAGAACAGCAGAACCATCAATATATAATACATAATAAAGGAACGGGCGAGCATCTGGGTATTGAGAACGTATATAGGTGTATGCATACAGTGTTGGCAAAGTATTACATACGCAATCTTACCTCTTGATGGGAACCCTAATTGTTGACACACAACTTTTGCTTTATTTAGATTGTTTAGATATGGGTTTATACACACTAGACCCCACTGTGATTCATGACATATCTGCAATAATCCACTATTAAGTTGTATATCATTCTCGGTACAGGACTCTGAAAATGATGTAAGACCCATCAATGCACAACTTTGTAAAAACTAGGCTCACCATTGGAGCACTTTACTCCAGCAACTCGATCATGTGAACAACGTATATTAGTGGATTGAAAAGAACAGTTCATAAGATGGCTCTCAATGCCAATACACTGAAATGCACTTAAGATAGGATATGAACCTCCTCCAAATTTAAGGAGAGCCTCAGGATCTATATACAATGTACAATACATATTGTTTTGAACTCCAGCAATAAAATATCTTACACATTGTTGGTAATCCCAGCTGCCTGCACACCACTTCTGCATCTGATCTGCCCCAGTTATTGTCACAAACAGTTCCCCACGCTTCATTGTAGCAAACTTCCACTCTACCTTCAAAGTCAGTGACATTGTCAGCTAATCTCACGTCACCATGATTACATTCAGTAGCTGTACAAGCATTTTTATTGATGTAAAGATGGCAGCATAACAAAGATTGCAGCAATAATAACATTTACCTAATCCCATACTCAGAGAGTTGGGGTGCGATAGTGTTGACATGCCCACCTACACATATAAATGGCGGCTTAAAACTCCCAAACATATGTCCTTTTAGATACATAACATGCATGGAAAGAATTGGGGGAAAGGGGGGGGGGGGGCGCCCCCCCCACAAGTTTATGAAAAAGACCAGTTATTGGTAGATATAGTAAAACTATTTTGGAAAATTTTAGTAGCCTATAGCTTGTCTACTTTGCAAAAATGTTCTGGGGGAAGCATGCCCCTAGACCCCCCCTAGCTGGTAGATATATGTAGGTAGGGCTACCATCATGTCATCCCCCCATCAAAAGCATCTTCTTATGCCCCTGGTCTGCAAGTGTTGTATATCAGATATGTTTGTGCACAAGCTTTCAACTGCACATGGTAGCTACACAACAAACCCTGGTAGCTCCTAATTTTGCTTGTTTGGGTATAAACATTCTCTTGAAAAACTGAAATAATCATGAATACATATTTGTGTCTATATAGAACAGGAAGGATTGGCCATAATAGCTGTTGGCATGTCAGTAGTTTTTTGGCTTTGGCTTCGTGCAAACTGACCATGAAAAATGTAGACACAGCATGCATGCACACACGCACGCACACACACACACACACACACACACACACACACACACACACACACACACACACACACACACACACACACACACACACACACACACACACACACACACACACACACACACACACACACACACACACACACACACACACACACACACACACACACACACACACACACACACACACAACAGGGCCGGAGCAGCTCCACAAACTGAAAGGGTGGTAGGGCAACTGCAGTGCGGGATATAAAGGACGCATGCGCGCGCACACACGTGTACTCCTGCTGTATGGTATGGCTATTACTTCAGTCGTCAGCAGATTTACCAGCCTTCACCCCAGACCCCTCTACATATGCATATCCAGCAGCTGTGTATGGTTGAACCTGCTCATTAGACATGCGAGCGTGCACATCCACATGCCGCGCTGCGCATTACGCTCCGGGTTTTTTACAAAGCGAAATCAGACGACTCGTACACTGCGCTGCGTACCAGTACATTGCATGACTGCGAACGCAGCGAGCCTATCTCGGATAAAAATCATAACCAGGTCATATCCTGTATGGACCACCAAAAGTGGTAGGGCAAATGCCCTACCTGCCCCACTGTCTCCGCCCCCTGCACAATGACTCAATTATGAGCATACTTACCACTTGAGAATGTAAAAAACTGCAGTCCAAATAGACAAATAAAGAGTAGTAAATAAAGACTCATGATGGTAAGCAGATGTTTAAGACTGCCAGAAAAATATCATCAATGATGTTCTACAAGTCTCTACCACTCGGGTGACTGGCACTGTGTCAAACTCTTCCTTCTGTTCTAAGTACCACTGTAAACAGCATGTAGGTAGTTTCTCCAGTTTTTATTACACATCTGCAGTATCCGCCAAGTTGTAGGCGCGCGCGCGCACACATAATTGCATGGTGAGTGAGCGAATGCGAACATACTGCGTTTTTCCAAGATCTTGCAACACCGTTCAAAAACCGGATATAATTCCTGACCAATCACAATCTGTCACATGCTTGGTTGACGCACGTGGATAATACAGTGCACGATTATTAATTGCATCACGTGCTCCATGGCCTTTACGTACGTGTACACTCACGCAACCTGCTCAGTCTGCAGTTACAGCACTTAGAGTAGCAATCTTTGGCTAAGACATCCCCCCTGAAGTGTCCTAGAAGAACCCAAACCGAATAGCTTTTGGTGGAACCTGACAAGTCGATTTCTTTCACTGCAATGAATATACACGCACACGCGCAGTTTTTGGTATGCGCGGAATTTTAAATTTGCACAACCTCCTGTGTGGCTAGTGGTATCTGATTGGTCAGGAATTTAAATCGGGTTTTTGAACCGTGTTGCAAGATCATGAAAAAACGCAGTACCGATCGTTTACATTACGCGCTGATTGTTGCTGTCATCTGGTGACATAACCCAGCATTTCCTCATCATTGCATATCTAGTCTCAAAACAATAATAACTGTCAATCATGCCTTGATATACGTGCTGGTTATGAAATGACTTACATCTCTTCAGTGCATGCAGCATTAGTGGGTTTAGGCATCCTGTCACCTTCCTCCAACCTCTGCATGAGAGTGAGGGGATCAGTCCCAGGATAGGGAGACTTCCCTCCACTGAAGATCTCCCACATTGTTACACCATATGACCACTGGGAACACCAGATAGGCAACACAGGGTTAAACATAAACCTTTGAACATGTTGTATGGAATACCACTGTAGTGATGTGGCACTACATACATACCACATCACTTTTCTCTGAGAAGTGATCATCCAGTTTCACCATTTCTCCATCACTTCCTTGCCTGAAATAGTTCCTCAAAAACACATCCTCAGACAGACCAAAGTCAGTGATTTTTGATCAAAAAATAAGAGTCAATCCTATAGTAAATATTTAAGCTGACTTGACAACAATCATTTACTCATATTCACTGCTCACATGCAGTTCCGGGTAGCCAAGTCCCTGTGTATATACAATCCTATAGTAAAAGTTAAAGTTGATTTGACAACAATCATTTACTCACATTCACTGCTCACATGCAGTTCCGGGTAGCCAGGTCCCTGTGTACATACTTCTCCTGGCTATCTGAGAACACATCACCATCAGCACTGTTTTAGTACAGCAAAAGACACCGCACTACTCGTCTCCCCCCGCACCACATGGGCTAGCTACGCATCCAGATACCCCGTTACGCAATGGAACCATCCGGTTGCGCAGCCGGATGGGGCCTCCAGGGAGTTGCGTATCCGGATAGCCGGTTACGCAACGGGATGGCCGGTTACGCAACCGGACGCCGGTTACTCAACGGGACTAGTTGGACATCGGGGCGGAACATATACACGCACATACGAATTAATTCGAGCTGTCACTTGTGTGCTTTATTCTGTCATGCGTACCAACACTGGCAAACGTAGAAAACTGCAGTACCAGTAGACAAAAGGAAATGGTCAGAACGCAGGATCTGTTACGTGCGATGAACATTTTACTTTTCCACTTCCTCTAGTGGGTCCGTGCTTTATACTACTTATTTCTGCGCATGCGCAGAACATCGTATACAACTATACAGTTGAGTACAAACTAGTCGGTGATAGTGTTGTCCTTTGCTATGACATTATGCTGACTGAGTGAATCCCCAGGTGATGACATACTGAGGTGGGAATCACTATTCATATATTGGAGAGGTTCCACTGTGGTTTGTGGATAGGAAAATGAGGAGACTCATGATGGTAAGCGGATTTTAAAAGATGCCAGGAAATATTTTAGTCATGAATGAGGTCACGATATTCTGTAACATCTGCATCACTAGAGATTTGAAATAGTGGAAGTGTAAACTACATGCCCACTTTTATTTCTAGCATGAATGCAGTTCCTTAATTAAAACACTTCCTTCCATTCTAAGCACTGCTGTACATGTATGCATGCATGTGTAGTTTCTCTAGTTTATATTGCAGGGTCGTGTCCACCAAATATGGGCATGCAATGAATTGTAGACGGGAGGGAGAGAACCCACTCAGCAGTCGTAGCTAGAAAGTGAACGCTGTGCTCACGCACAAAATGATGACGATGGCGATTAACAAACTCCCAAGCACAGTACTATAAGCCCTTTTAGACACAATATGGTCTACCACTGTTGTATCTAACTTGTTTGTGTACAAGCCCTGTCAGCTGCACATGGTACACATGCAACAAGGAAATCGCATTCAACAACATGGAATGCTGGTAGCTCCTAATTTGTTTGGATATATGCATTCCCTTGAAGTGCACATGGAGAAAAGTTAAATAATCGTGTGTTACAGGTAGATTAACCTTAAATTAAGTGCTCTTGTAATGCCTGTTGGAGATTTTAATGCCCACATGCCTGCAGCTGGGATCTGGGATTCTGGGACAAACAAGGTGAAATACTCCTATAAACTATATGGCATCCCACCTTAAGCCTTTATAGAGCCCAAACGACACATTTTTTTATAAAATTACAGTAGATTATCTATGTCATTGCTGATGTTTCCCTGGCACCTGCATTACTCAACTGTTATGTACATAAGCAGCATAATCACCACACCTTGAACCTCTTAGTTTATCTGCCCATCGGCCTCTCTTATACAGCTTATGCTTATCCCGACTTCTTCCACCAAAAGCAAGCATCAACTGGGTTAAATCCATTGATTCTCTGTCAACATCATCTCTATACATAGAGAGTATACTGACTTTCTGATATTGTAGTAAATAATCATGGCTCTTTGCAGTATATAATTCACCCACAATAAGTATGCATGTACACTCTACATGTATATAGTTCTGTCAACAAAGTGGAGAAAGAGGTCCCTGCACCCTCGTCAATACTGGGTGTTGGTGAAAATGGTGTGTGACAAATTTGTCTTCAATGATGCTGGGGTCACTTGAATAGCCACAGCTGGCTCAAACTCCTCCCCATCCTCCGCCCATTTCTTAGGTTCAATCCCAGTAAAAGGGTTATATCCCAAATCCAGGTAGCCAGCTATGCGCTCGATGTATTTGGAAGTGTTTGAGTAGAGCTCTTTGAAAGTAGGCCTGTCATCTGGTGACATGACCCAGCATTTCCTCATCATTGCATAGCTAGTCTCAAAACAAAAGTAACCGTCAATCATGCCTTGAAACATGTGTTTGATTAGTGCCCACTTACATTTCCTCAGTGCATGCAGCATTAGTAGGTTTAGGCATCCTGTCACCTTCCTCCAGCCTCTGCATGAGAGTGAGGGGATCAGTCCCAGGGTAGGGAGACTTCCCTCCGCTAAAGATCTCCCACATTGTTACACCATATGACCACTGGAAACACCAGATAGGCAACACAGAGTTAAACATAAACCTTTGAACATGCTGTATGGAATACCACTGCAGTGATGTGGTACTACATACATACCACATCACTTTTCTCTGAGAAGTGGCCATCACTTAGACTCTCTGGAGCCATCCACTTGATGGGTAGTTTCACCATTTCTCCATTACTTCCTTGCCTGAAATAGTTCCTCACAAACACATCCTCACACTATGAAAAACAAGTGTTATATTGTGTTTTTGCAAGTTGTCTATAACAATGTTATAGCCGTGTTATAAGATGGTTTAAAACAACTAGTGTTATATTGACCATATAACATGTCTATACTGGTGAAAGGGTATACTGTGCCCAATATAACATACTTATACTAAAGAATGGATATAGTGTGCTAAATATAACATACTTATACTGAAGAGTGGATATAGTGTGCTCAATATAACTTACTTATACTGAAAACTGGATATAGTGTGCTTAATATAACATACTTATACTGAAGAGTTGATATAATGGGCTGAATATAACATACTTATACTGAAGAGTGGATATAGTGGTCTCAATATAACATATACTTATACTGAAGAGTGGATATAGTGGACTCAATATAACATATATTTATACTGAAGAGTGGATATAGTGGACTCAATATAACATATATTTATACTGAAGAGTGGATATAGTGGACTCAATATAACATATATTTATACTGAAGAGTGGATATATTGCAGTCAATATAACATACTTATATAAGTAGATGTAATGTTCTCAAAAATAACCTGGAAAATTGATATAATGTGACTATTCTCGTACTCAGCATATATATGTAATATATATAAGGTATATAATGTTTGTATATACATATTTTAAAACAGATAATGTCTCTTCACTGGTATTGTAACACACACTTTATCTTCTCCATACTCAAACTTGACCTTCATATTAATAAAAGCACATTGAGAAAGAATCCTGGAGACAGGCATGAATGAAGCACCCGATGTGTGTTCAGTAACCGTTGCAGAGAGGACAATTCCATTAGAAAAGAAGAACTTCTGAGGATGATCCTGGTACCACTTAACATAAGCTAAAACATGGGGTTGTTGGAAATTTTCACCATCTGCCTGTTTTATTTCAGGTGTGTGAATTAAGAAGTTCTCAATTATACCTACTCGTACATCTTGCACTTGAGGGCGCCTTGAGGTAAGAATTCCAGAAAGATGTGGCCAAATTGCAATGAATGCTGCTGAACGAGTTGCTCTGGACTTAGTGGAGGTGTATATACGGTCGAAAACCTTAATTTGATTAAATTCAGTGTATCGAAGGGGTACATGAACAACATTTTCATATATGACACGATACATTAGTGATAAGTCTTGTCTTTGGTTATCCAGCATGTACTTCTCACGGCCGGGTGGAACTAAATATTGAAAAGATTGCTTTATAGCACAAATTTCTTGTGGAAGACACATTAGATTGTGCTCATACTTCAGAACTACTAGACCAGAAATAACTGGATCTGGTAAAGCAGTTTCACATTCCTTTGCTTGAGTAAATATCTGTACAAGTTCCAGTGGAAGGTCTGGTGGAAGAACAGTGGCAGCAAGTGTTTGGAGGTTTGAAAATTTGTGGATAAGCTGCTGCTCAGGAGCATGCCAAGACTTCTTCATTTTCTCAAGAATCCCATTGTAGCGTTCAAATGAGAAACACCAGAATGAGTACAGGGGGCCCACATCTAAAATACATTCCTTTAGATGACCATGCAAATGCATATTGTGGGTGATTGCTTCCTTACCATAAAGCCTTTCTAATCCTGTACAAAAGCTCATAAGTTGTACTTGGCTTGAATCAGTTCGGATTTAACTGGTCTACAAGATGCTACTAACATATATGCATTGACAGTATATGTAAGATGTAGAAAGGAAGATGGTACAAGTGATAACCATATCATCCTACTCTATTCTACGTTTACAGGATGTAACACATACCACACTAGTTAACATGTCTTTAATCTTTATCAGGAGCACTTCGTACACGCTCACCCACGCACTCGCCCACGTGCATACATTTGGCGGGTTGTTTAAAGAAGACACACGACGTGACACGCGTGGTTACAACTCACAAGCAGTTATGGAGTTCACATCTCGAAGAAACAGGAGAAGCAGACCTCAAGTTACTATTCCAGTGTCAAGATTAAGGCCAGACACTACAAGGTTTGAAATTGGCTACCTCAGAAATTTCTTTGTATATGATTGCATGATTTGTGCTATTAGAACTGCCACACGGCGTCTGAGCTTTCAAACGCCAAGTTTTTATGCACGCCATCCCTCTACAAGCCAAGAAGTGTTTGTTCCAGAGTCTCCAGAACGCCCAACAAGTGGCCATTATTGGGGTCCTGGAGAATCACTGCCTGTCACTGATTTTCAACCTGTTGCAACCTCATCTCCAGTACAAACTCAAACTGAGCAGCCTGACCTGTATTCTCTAATTCAAGGTATGTGAACCGCTTATTGAACCTACAAAACCTGAATTGTAATCTTTGATTGAAGGTATGCAAAACACTATGGAGACAAATTTTCAGAGTTTGCAAGATCGTCTCAGTGATGTGGAGAAGAGAATGGACTGTTTTGAAGCGAAGATCAACTCTTTACCACTCACTGGACCTGTCAGTGACTCTCCTATAAACTCTGAGTTAACAAACCGCAGTCGAAAAAATCCTCCAGAATTGCAGGTATAGTTAATGTTTCATGTAAAAATCAAGTGATTGCTTTACCATATCTACAGCATCAAGTACGAATGGTTCATTCTTCATTTGATGAAGACAAGCAATTGCGACCTGATGAAAGGTTAGGTATTCAATCACAGCTTGGCAGCCAACTATGTTTTCACAATGCCCACTCATAGAATCAACAGCCCTCATAACCAGGAAGTTATGATGAATATAATTAGGGAAGTGGGAACAGAAAAGTTCACAGCTAAACAAATTAAAAGTGAGCATAACATTACACAATTATTTTGAATGCAACTATGTCTTGATTGACAGGTGCTGTAGTGACTTACCGTAGTACCAGACGGCATGCAGCTAAAGGTATATCAGAAGAAACCAAGAAGAAGGTTCGGGTTAGATCTCGTCAGCAACGGGTAAGTTTACAAAAGTCTCTCACTATGTCATTGATGCTAATACTTCTTGTAGCTCTTTGAAAAGCGAACTAAAGTGGTAAAAAGTCGGGAGATGAGCAAGTGGGATAAAGTCAGTGCAGACATGATGTCAGAAGAGGAGGAAGATGACAATGGAACCTTCATCCGTCATCGGTATGCCTGGCGCTCTGACAACTTCAATCGGTTCATTGACAAGCTCGAAGAACGCATTGCAAAGAACAGCAAAAAATCCCTGGCAAAAAATCGAACATATGGTGACACACTTAATACACCACCTCCACTCCATGCTCATGAATGGATGAAGGGTGGTACTGCAGCTAATAACAATGGCCCTCAATCAGATGAGATCTTCAGTAGCAGTGATGAGACTGAAAACAATAGAACTGATTAGATATTTGTAGGGAGTTGTCGATAGTATTGTACTAATTCTTAATGGTTTTTTAAATAGAAAAGTGGACCCAACCCCACGAGCGGCTATAATATAACAAAAGTTATAACTGTGTTATATGAATGATATACACAGTAATATACCATTGCTATATAGAATAAGGAGAGGATATAACAACTAGTATAACAAGAGTATATGGATGATATATGCATAGTATAAAGGGATATATGGATGTTATAAAGTGTTAATATAACAGTAGAATATTGGTGTTATATGTGATGCCTTATATGTCTTCTATATTGTGTTATATCTGAGAGTATATGCAGTTATATTGTTATTTATACCACAACTATAACAGGGGTATAATGTTGTTATAGACAACTATTTTGCCCCAATATAACACACTTTTTTTACAGTGTCAGACAGACCAAAGTCAGTGATTTTAATCAAAAAATGAGAGTCAATCCTATAGTAAAAGTTAAAGTTGATTTGACAACAATCATTTACTCCCATTCACTGCTCACATGCAGTTCCGGGTAGCCAGGTCCCTGTGTACATACTTCTCCCGAGCCAGGTACTCCATACCATTGGCTATCTGAGAACACATCACCATCAGACGTTTACGGACTTCCAGTTCCTGTACATTTTATATTCATATCACTAAATTTACTCAAATTAATAAATACATTATTACTTCATCTTCATCAACATTCTCAGGAAGGACAATATTTGTTCGCTCTCTTTTAAGGTACTTCAGTAGGCTGTCATTGGCCATATAAGGCATGATGATATAGGGGGCGGGGCCAGCATCGAGGCACACTCCAATGAGGCCCATCACATGAGTATGCTTGAACCGACTCATTATCAAACTCTCTTCAACAAACTTATTCACATCCAGTTGATCAAAATGTCCTGCAGAGAAAAGAACAAATCATCCACTTCTCCCACTAGTGGATTAATCTTATAACCAACCTTTCAGTGTTTTCACCGCCACATCTTTTCCTGATCTCCCTGGCAGACTCAGTCTAGCTTTGTACACTATTCCAAACTCCCCTGCAGGCATCAAAACATCAAGCTCAGTACCTTCTTCAACAGTAAGTACTGATTCTTTACACATGCAATAGTAGTTAAACTATCCCCTCAACAAATCATCTGAAACTGATACCTTGTCCTATATTTTCCATGTGTGTTATATGTTCATATTTGATGAGAAAGTGTCCATTAGACAGTTCTCGCATGTAGTGTGAATTGAGGCGTGTTTGGTGTGTCCCTCCATTAGCACTCAGTAAAGAAGCAGTTGATTGATCTATTAGGAAACACACAGGGAGATTAAATGTACATGTACATCAACAAAATATATCATAGACAGATTCCCTACTTTCTCTACTGTGTCTAAAGGCACTACTGCCATGTGTGGGCACATTATTGCAGTCCAAAATATATTTGTGAATAAGTTTGTCATAAACACTATATACAGAAAAGTTTCAAGATATATAATAATCCATTCTTACTGTATAGATTAACACCAATACCTCTTCCATTCATATTTCTGTCATTTGGTTCCAGTTCTCTTCCCACAGCTCTATTGGCTCCGTCATTTATTCTATGATTGTTATGTGCTTGTGGGTTAGCCCCAGGCCTGTGGAAACAGATACATCTCAAAAACATCTCGATTCTATGCTGCATTATTAGGCTTCACATTGCAAAAATGTCCATCTGCATATCCTTCAATTGCTTCTTCCTGTTCAATTGACGGGCTACAATTACAATTAGTAGTACCACAACTATGGCAACTGCCACAATAAAGATCAGAACCCCTATCACTGCACCAGCTATGGCACCACCACCGGGACTCTCATCGGCTCTTTCTTTAACGGAAAAGTTAAATGTTTTGCAATGTGTAGAAACTGGAAAAAACTTACCTTTTGTACTCATTTCTATACCAGCTCCTGTGCAGCAGTTTGGTATTGGGAAAAGCAAATCTGCTGTGTCTTCACAATCAATAAATGGGTCAGATCCAAATATGGACTTTGCAAGATCCCATGTTTCCTGACAAGATGACTGCACTTGAGAGCATTCCTCCCAACATATAGACGATGGTAGAAGGCTATTTGTAACAGTACCACAGGGAGGAAGGAAATAGTGGCAGATAATTCTAAATACTTGATCTACACATTCCTTATCATTGTTGACAAAGAGAGAATTTTGCATATTGTCGTTTAGTATTGTAGAAATGTCATTCTGGGTACCAAGGCTCTTGGTGATGTAAACAGAGTCAACACCAATGTTAATTACATCATTACATGCTACTGCATCACCTGTGTATACCTCACATCCCCCAAACCTATGAGAGAAAACATACTATCATGTATGCAAAAAGACTTAGCTACAGTGTACTTGCAGTTTCAGTATTGTACACATATATTTGTACATGCATACTCTGCCTACTCTCCCACGTACCTTTCGTCATCTGTTACCATGTTCTGTGTCAGAGGTGGAGTACCTGACTCATCCCTACACCTACCCACTTCTGTAAAAGGAATGGTTATGAAAGTAATAAGTAAATAACAGTCACGTATTGGGAAAGGTGTGTATACTTACATACCTTTTCCACATGCCACTCCAGCACTCTTTATTCTATTACATGAATGATCCCCTATCCCAACACTATGACACATAGTGAATCTTTCTTCACTTCCAGTGCACTCAACTTCACTCAGAAACACTGGTCCAGTCTCTCTTGCTCCAAACCCCTCCACAGCCTTTGCATCTATAAGTATATTGGAGTATACAATACCATGCCCGTTATGTATACAGCATATTGCAACAAACTCAATCACAAATGACCTTCAGAGTCATATCCAAGTTGACGACACACTACTTTGGCATCATCACGATCCCATCCATCAGTGCACACAGCCCCCCAGGTTCTATACTGGCACACCTCCACACGACCATTGGAGGAATCAATACCATCCTGTAGTCTCAGCTCACCATCCTCACAACCATCATTCTCGACTAAACAGGTTAAAACATATATGATTGTTGATGAGAAGTGTATTTAACCTCAAGTAATACATTTACCAGTGCATATGACTCCTGCCTCATCAATTCCTGCAGTGCAGTCCTGAATTCCAATTCCACGATGTGGGCAATTACTCAACGTACTCTCATTACCATAACAAGCTACATCATCCAAGTGAATGATTGTATTTTTGTTATTGCTACTGTGATTTTGTACAGCATAGGGAACTGAAAGAACATAATATATGCTATACTTAGCCAATCAGATGGAAACTCACTCCCATAGTAGTGTAGTTGTCTACACACAACAGCAGCATCTCTGTAGTCCCATTTATCATTACACACTGAACCCCATAGACCATCCAGACAGATTTCTACTCTTCCAGAATTGGCATTCGGCCCATTGACCAAGCGTACATCTGTTTCATTACACTCTCGTGCTACATTTATAATAGAAGCTATATAAAGATAATGTACTTAATGGATAACTTACGATTGCAGTTAACTATGACATCATGAATATGATCACACTCATTATCATCGTATATGTTAAAAGAACATTCTGATAGAGTAGTCTCATTGCCAGTGCACACTAAATCAGTTATTCCAATAGGAACAACAGGAAGTGGCAGATTATAAAACCTCTCTGGATGCACAACACCTGCAAGACAAAAAGGTTATACTGACACCACTGCTCACAGTACTAAGCTATCCATCTAATTCACACATTTGCATGTATATACCCTAAAATTAATTCTCAGTAGGATGTGTGTATAAGTTCTCACCAACAGCAGCATGACTCAGCTGTCTGCATGCTACAGTAGCAGTTGCATTAGTCGTTCCAACACTACACACAGTTCCCCAGTAGCCTCCAGAACACACTTCCAGACGACCAATAGTGGGATTAGTTCCATATGTAAGCTGAATTGCATTTGTTTCATTACAAGGTTGAGCAACTAGAACAAAGCAGAAACAAAAAGTAAAGACCTTTGTGTATGTGAATCCAGTTGCATGAAAGTTATAGCATCAGTGTATAATGACAAGTGTGTTTCTTAGTGTCAGATTTAGGGAAGGGGGTTAGGGGACTGATGCTCCCCTTCAGCTCTGGTATGCAAATGCTAGCACTAGCTGAGTGTTACCGCACACGTGTACTGTGCATGCGTATATGGATGCGCAAATGATTAATGCCTCAAGAATTCCTAGATCTGCCCTACACACAGTATCAGTTTTCATACAAGTTGGGATATTTAATTCAGTTATAGTAAGGTTGATACACATACTGTTGTTACCAGTTACAGCATTACATGATGGAGGGTTTTATTCAATAATTGTTTTATAAAGAAACAAAGTTGATTTACAGTGCAATAATACTATTTTGAGTATGTGCACCAATAAAATTTCAGGTCCATACGACATGCACTTTTATATACTAAATACAATTTGGACGTATGTTCCTAGTAACAATACCTTCACAATATGCAACTGCGATATTTGAACAACCAATAAAATTTCAGGTCCATATGACATGCACTTTTATATACTGAATACAATCTGGACGTATGTTCCTTGTAACAATATACCTTCACAATATGCAACTGCGATATCTGTACAACCAATAAAATTTCCATATCCACTTCCAGGGCAATCAGTTAGACTATCTTCTGAACCAATGCATCTGATGTTATCCAGAATCACAGTACCATCATAGAATATTTTACGCCTTCGTAGTGCACGAGCATCTAGTTATTGACATAGTGTTAGAGTAATGATCAAATATATAGGTATTAATGACCCACCTCTATACCCCATTCCTACTTGTTGACAAACCACTGCTGCAGAACGTACAGACCAACTCCATATGCTTGAACAGACAAAACCCCACTGTGATTCATGGCACACTTCAACCACTTCACCATTCAGTCGTACCTCATTCTCAGTACAGGGATCTGTAAAAATATTACGGGGATCCATCTGTGCCATGAGTTTGATCTCCCATGTATGCTTCCCACCATACTCCTCAAATAAAAATATACAGTCTTACCGCTGAGACACCTCACTCCAGCATCTTCATTATGTCTGCATGGTAGAAGTTGAGTACTGGAGTCCATAGAGATAGAGCAGTTCAACAGATCCCTCTCACTGCCGCTGCACTGAAATCCAGTAAAGTGGATGGGACCTGAACCTCCTCCATATCTAAAAAGAGCCTCCGGATCTGTGGCAACGAAATGTGACTGAAGTTACTGGCAAGTAAAGGTAGAGGCCATCCATATCCAGACATCATCTGGGTGATAATATTCACTAGTAAATAATGTCTGGGGGACAATTTTTGAGGGGGGGAATTTTCACTGTTATACCCGGCGTTAAATATGTGGTGTTGATTAGTATACAAGAGTTAGGGAGTCTCATAAAATAATTACTGTGCTGATTTTGTAAAGGATTACATTGATGATGTCAATGGCTCTTCAGTCCTCCTCTTGCGCATGCGCGAAATCACGTGACTTAAAACATTGCATAATGAATACACTAAAGTGCAGAACCCTCGGCGTCCGCGCGTGCGCGAATCCTTGAACGCGTGCGCGAATGCTGGAAAGGCACGTGCGATTGGAACTCAAGGTTTGCTCTGTACACTGCTGGAAGCGCTATAGCTTCGAACGGAGCAGTACCCATGCTTGTACTCCCTCATGCAGTAACCGCTGGTGCTTCGCTGTACATCGAGCAGGAATACCTGATCGCGGGTATGCCAGAGTAGGCTAGATCTAATTAGCATATTGGCTCTTTATCTTGCCTTTCACGCCATAACTCGGTTTCAAAGAAAACCCCACAAATTTTTTGACCTCCGTTGCCCGCTGAGTACACGACAGTATTTTCAGGACGAACAGACGCTCCAAAAGTGAGATGTGACTTAACAGACAGACGGACAGACAGACACACACACACACACACACACACACACATGACCAAGTACCGTAACCCTCGCTGCGCATGCGCGCCGAGGGTTAACTATCTCACTCACGCTCGCCCATGCGCCCCCACAATGCCATGCATTTTCACTAGTTATGATATGTACGTATTACCATCTTTACGCAGAGCACTGAAGTAAAAACAAACCTCTTTTACTTCTTGTACAAAACTGTCCTTGGAATTGGGGCGACCGTGAGCGAGCCCCTACATTGATGATGTCAATGGCTCTAGTGTCAGTATCCGCCACGTAGCGCATGCACGAAATCACGTGATTGTATGCAACGTCAGTAGAGGCTGAAGACAGAACTTACGAAGCCATATCAGAGCACGTCTGCATTCCGTACCGGTAGGTGCATATTGAGCAATACTGAAATTCTATATATGCTCACCACAAAACTCTATCTGCTCGTATATTGTGTCCATATGTGCATAATAGAATTTCAGTAGTGCATAACTAACTGACAATTTCTCACTCACGCTCGCCCCACAATGCCATGCATTTTTACTAGTTATAGCTACTAAAATGTGAAATTGGTATGCTTAGGGTGGTAAAGTTTAATGCCTCATTGATATCAACGTACGTCCTCCTGTTTGCCCATGCGCGAAATCACGTTTATGGCTAGCAGAGCAAGCCGTGTCATCATAACATGTCTGTGTCCCTCCCCGAATACATTATTCTATCGTGACATACTTTTCTTATCTGCAAATCTCTATATTCTCTTTATATGTTTTAGCTATAATCGCACTCTCAGCTAGTAGTCTAGGTGCCAGATGTTGAATAAAAGAATAGCACTAAAGTGCAAAACCCTCGGCGCGTTAATGAGTTATACATTGGAACCCCATCTAGCTAGCGAAGAACTTGCCCAGCCACAGAGAAGGCTTGAGAAGCGCGCTGTATTACATTAGCCCATACTCCAGGTAGCGTTTAGGCTTTTGATCGGTGTATCGGTATGCACTTAGCCTTTGCGCATGCCCACTGACGTGACAAAATGACTTTAGATACTGTATAAACGGGAAATAGCCATAACGAACCAAAAAACGCCTTTTTAAAATCTTTCCCATAGGGCGCTGATTCTTATGGTGTCCCTTTTTATTGGGCGGAATGGCAGAAATCGTCCGAACAGACAAACGTAACACTCCTGCGCATGCGCTGAGGGTTGACTATCAGAGAGTCGGTAGACTCTCTATGTAGGGATGGCGCCGACAGGACACGCCCATTTTCCAAAATAGAATGGCTCAGAACTCCCAAACGCGGCAGTTACAAGCCCTTTTAAATACATACACGTACTCTACGAGTGATTCTGTACCCGCTAAGACCCTCAAAGTACGTAAAATACACAGCTACAATGACTTACGGAATTTGCCACACACCCCTTTTTGGATAGTTTTGTTCATCATCTTCTTCTTCTAATTCAGTTGAACTGGCCTACCGCAAAAGTGGCACAAGTACTGTCCTTGGTTTTTACATGAAACGACTCCTTTCCCTTGCGTGCGTGATCCTTGACCAAGAGAATCTTGGTAACTTTACTCACAACTGTATAATCGCAAATTTTCCTTATTTGTCGGAAGCCATTTTCTGTGTGATCACGTGCATTCACGTTTCATAGAAAGGTGGGGCTCAAGCGCGCGCAGGTCCGCGGGAGTAGAAGCGGGTGGGGCTCGTGCGAACACAAGCAAGTAGGGATCACTCCACGTACAGAAATGGACACTGTAGGTACCAAAGAAAAACTAGTGAAACAAGTGTAAAAAACATTTCATTAAAATGTTAAAGGATGTAGGGATGGTAGTGCCAAAAATTAAAGAAACAAGATTGTACACAGTGAATAACTGATTATGATACGTATATAGTTTGGAGTTCAGAGTTCCAAAGATGAATTACAATTCATGTATGCAGACAAGGGATAATTGCATGCAACAATAACAACATGCGTAACCCCCACGAAATTAAATGTAGGGAGGGGTTACGCATGTTGTTATTGTTGCATGCAATTATCCCTTGTCTGCATACATGAATTGTAAGTCATCTTTGGAACTCTGAACTCCAAACTATATACGTATCATAATCAGTTATTCACTGTGTACAATCTTGTTTCTTTAATTTTTGGCACTACCATCCCTACATCCTTTAACATTTTAATGAAATGTTTTTTACACTTGTACTATAATAGACTTTGCCCCCGTTGTGAAACCCCAGTCATAGAGGACCTCACCTATCTAGAACATCTAATATGTGACCATCAAGAGCTGGGGTTGGGGCCTGTAGAGGAGATGTAGCTATTCAGCCTTATATCTGCTTCATCAGACATCCTTGAATTTGGGAAGAAACTAATGTCATCTAAACATTCCATTTAAAATGTTTCATTGTTTTATTTTGCGCAGCATGTTATTTCCTTGTTTACAAAACCATATCACCAGTTGTACACCTGTTGAAGACTGAAGTTGAAACGTTGTGTGTAACTGAACTAGTCGAAACGTGTGTAACTCTATAATTCATCATCTGACACCTACATTTATCTAGACTACCTAAGTACCTTAGCTCATCAGTTGGGTCTAAGAGTAGTAGGCTAGACGTTGTAGGCTGTCTCTATCTTACTTATCCTTACTTAAGTGTTCCACATGCATGCATGAAAACACTGAAACAATTGCACACATGTTTATGTCTTCTGCCAGCACCACAATTTACTATAGCTAGCAGTTACACCAATTATTGGCAAACGTAGCAAGCCCTCCTAGTGATGTGAACGATTTTCTCTCTCTCTCTTTATATATACGTATATATACTGTAATGCCGTACGTGCTTCAAATTTTGCGTGCGCACTCTCCCACTCGCCAACAATGCTTAGCATTCCACTAGTATATATATATATATATATATATACTAAAAGTAGAGAAACAAGTGCAGTATATAAGACAGGGGATGAGGGCAATATATATGCAGCAAGACAGGGGATGAGGGCATGCAACAATAATAACATGCGTAACCCCATAATAAGAGAGATGTAGGGAGGGGTTACGCATGTTATTATTGTTGCATGCCCTTATCCCCTGTCTTGCTGCATATATATTGCCCTCATCCCCTGTCTTATATACTGCACTTGTTTCTCTACTTTTTGGCACTGTCATCCCTACATCCTTCAACATTTTAATGGAAATGTTTTACTCCCTTCTTTCACTGGTTTTTCATTGCATACTCGCTTGCAAATATAATGCTCTTTGCGTTTGTGTGAACCCCACCCCATTTTGCTGCTCGTGGTCATGTGGTATGCACGTGTGTAATAACGAGGAAATGGCGTTCAACTACGCGGAAGTGCTAGTAGATTCTTGCTGTTCTCGTTCGAGAAGGATCCTAGGAAGATTCTGATGGCCAAGGATCATGCATGGGAGAGAAAGAAGCTGTTTTATGCCAAAACTAAGGTGAGCGTGTTTGCCAATTTTGATGTAGAAGAAGAAGAAGAAGAAGAAGAAGAAGAAGAAGAAGAAGAAGAAGAAGATGGAGAAATCGGCGGTTTAGTAATTTTCTGTAAGTCACTTTATTGTGTATAAAAACACTCGTAGGTCATGTTATGTGTCTGAAAAGGCTTATAACTGTCCCGTTCCAGAGATCTGAGTCGTTTCATTTGTTAAGGCTAATGGGCGTGTCGGTGCCATCCCTACATATAAAGTCTACCGACTCTATGATATATATATGTCTTACGCAGTGATGGTAGTACCAGCTGTCTGCACACCACCATGGCATCTGACCTGCCCCACTGATCATCACATATAGTTCCCCATTCTCCATTATAGCAAATCTCCACTCTTCCTTCATTGCCACTAAAGTTATCACCTAATCTCACCTCTCCAGGTGTATTGCAGTCAGCAGCTGTGTAGCACCCAAATGACTGAAATAACAGCATATGCTATACATCAAAACATACCTTGGCAATATGCAACTGCAATGAATGAACAGTTATCGAAATTGCCATTTTCATCAAAATTGCCATTTCCATTTTGAGAGCACTCAACGAGACTTTTTTCTGCACCACTACAAATGACATCATTCAGGATGATAGGAGCATCACGGAACACTCTTTGGCGGTGGAATGCAAGAGCACCTGCATGTGGTAGCCAGCTTACATTCATAGTTATGCTAACATTAACTTTTATGAGTATGCCATATCCAATGTTCAATGCTTAGTGACCACTCATGTTCCTACACATTCAAGTAGTAATTGTTTAGTGGTCCCATTGTTATTCTCCACTTTGAAAACTTTTCTCATTTATTTGAGAACATGCTAATAACTACATAGCTATTGTATTGTGTTTATAGGTGGGAGGCTGTTGCATTAGGGCATCAGAGCATTTACAAGCACCAAACTATTCATTTTCTCTCATGTAATGCATTATCATTTACTCTACAATAATTATAACCATCTGACCTCTAAATGCCATTCCTATTTGTCGACACACCACTGCTGCAGAACGTGGGAAGTTCAGCCAACTTTCAGTGGAATCACAGACCAAGCCCCACTGTGACTCACGGCACACCTCTACTACATCGCCATTCAATCTCACAGCATTTTCAACACAGGAATCTGTAAAAAGATGGATATCAAGTGCATAGCTGCCTGTTTACCTATCTGTCAGGTATCTTAATTCTTCTCTAGATGCATCTTTAATCATTCCATACAGGCTACATTCTCACCATTACAGCATCTCACTCCAACATCTTCAAAATGTAGACAGTTATTAATTTCATTACCAACTCTGTCAATAGGGCAGTCAAGTAGACGATCCTCACTACCACTGCACATAAATCCAGCAAAGTGAATTGGGTCTTGACCACCTCCAAATTGAATAAGTGCATCAGGATCTAGAAGGAATCAACAATGAGCTGAACAAGAGGAATATAGATTTGGAGCTAAATATGAAATACGTACATATAGACCTTCAGACCTAACTCCGAGATCCCTCACAGAACGTATGCCATTTGTAAAGCTATGTCTTACATGCTGCTGGTAATCCTAGCTGTCTGCATGCCACCATGGCATCTCGCATGCCCCACTGATGATTGCAGATTGTTCCCCACTCTCCATTATAGCAGATTTCCAGTCTACCTTCAACATCACTAACTTTATCAGCTAATCTCACTTCTCCAGGAGTGATACAATCAACAGCGGCTGGGCATGTATACAGGCACATACGAATTAATTCGAGCTGTCACTTATGTACTTTATTTTGTTATGCGTACCAACACTGGCAAACGTAGAAAACTGCAGTACTAGTAGACAAAAAGAAATGGTCAGAACACAGGATCTGTTACGTGCGATGGACATCTTACTTTTCCACTTCCTCTAGTGAGTCCGTTGCAGGTAGCTTTATACTACTTATTTCTGCGCATGCGCAGAACATCGTATACAACTATACAGTTGAGTGAAAGGAGAGTGAAATTACAAACAAGTAGGTAATAGTGTTGTCCTTTGCTATGTCATTATGCTGAGTGAGTGAATCCCTAGGTGATGACATACTGAGGTAGGAATCACTATTCATATATTGGAGAGGTTCCACTGTGGTTTGTGGATAGGAAAATGAGGAGACTCATGATGGAAGCAGATTTTAAGGGATGCCAGGAAATATTTTAGTCATGAATGAGGTCACGATATTCTATATACATCTGCATTACCAGAGATTTGAAACAGTGGAAGTGTAAACTACATGCCCACTTTAATTTCTAGCATGAATGCAGTTCCAAAACACTTCCTTCCGTTCTAAGCACTGCTGTACATGTATGCATGCATGTGTAGTTTCTCTAGTTTATATTGCAGGGTCGTGTCCGCCAAATAGTTGGTTGTAGATACGCGGTCACCTAATGAATTGAAGACGAGAGGGAGACACCCAGCAGTCGACGTCGTAGCTAGAAAGTGAACGCTGTACTCACGCGCGCAAAATGATGACGATGGCGATTAACAAACTCCCAAGCACAGCAACTATAAGCCCTTTTAGACACAACATAGTCTACCACTGTTGTATCTGGCTTGTTTGTGTACAAGCCCTGTCAGCTGCACATGGTACACATGCAACAAGGAAATCACATTCAACAACATGGAATGCTGGTAGCTCCTAATTTGTTTGGATATATGCATTCCCTGAAGTGCACATGGAGAAAAGTTTGTTTTTTTTAAAATAATCTTGTGTTACAGGTAGATTAACCCTTAAATTAAGTGTTCCTGTGATGCCTGTTGGAGATTTTAATGCCCACATGCCTGCAGCTGGGATCTGTGATTCTGGGACAAACAAGGTGAAATACTCCTATAAACTATATGGCATCCCACCTTAAGCCTTTATAGAGCCCAAACCACACATTTTTTCTAAAATTACAGTAGATTAGCTATGTCATTGCTGATATGTCCCTGGCACCTGCATTACTCAACTGTCAGGTATATAAGCAGCATAATCACCACACCTTGAACCTCTCAGTTCATCTGCCCATCAGCCTTTCTTATACAGCTTATGCTTATCCCGACTTCTTCCACCAAGCAAGCATCAACTGGGTTAAATCCATTGATTCTCTGTCAGCATCATCTCTATACATAGAGAGTATACTGACTTTCTGATATATTGTAGTAAATAATCATGGCTCTTTGCAGTACATAATTCACCCACAATAAGTATGCATGTACACTCTACATGTATATAGTTCTGTCAACAAAGTGAAGAAAGAGGTCCCTGCACCCTCGTCAATACTGGGTGTTGGTGAAAATGGTGTGTGACAAATTTGTCTCCAATGATGCTGGGGTCACTTCAATAGCCACAGCTGGCTCAAACTCCTTCTCCTCATCCTCCGCCCATTTCTTAGGTTTAACCCCAGTAAAAGGGTTATATCCCAAATCCAGGTAGCCAGCTATCCGCTCGATGTATTTGGAAGTGTTTGAGTAGAGCTCTTTGAAAGTAGGCCTGTCATCTGGTGACATAACCCAGCATTTCCTCATCATTGCATAGCTAGTCTCAAAACAAAAGTACCATCAATCATGCCTTGAAACATGTGTTTGATTAGTGCCCACTTACATTTCCTCAGTGCATGCAGCATTAGTAGGTTTAGGCATCCTGTCACCTTCCTCCAGCCTCTGCATGAGAGTGAGGGGATCAGTCCCAGGGTAGGGAGACTTCCCTCCACTAAAGATCTCCCACATTGTTACACCATATGACCACTGGGAACACCAGATAGGCAACACAGACTTAAACATAAACCTTTAAACATGCTGTATGGAATACCACTGCCATGATGTGGTACTACATACATACCACATCACTTTTCTCTGAGAAGTGACCATCACTTAGACTCTCTGGAGCCATCCACTTGATGGGTAGTTTCACCATTTCTCCATTACTTCCTTGCCTGAAATAGTTCCTCACAAACACATCCTCAGACAGACCAAAGTCAGTGATTTTGATCAAAAAATGAGAGTCAATCCTATAGTAAATATTTAAGCTGACTTGACAACAATCATTTACTCGCATTCACTGCTCACATGCAGTTCCGGGTAGCCAAGTCCCTGTGTACATACTTCTCCTGAGCCAAGTACTCCATACCACTGGCTATCTGAGAGCACATCACCATCAGACGTTTACGGACTTCCAGTTCCTGTACATTTATATTCGTATCACTAAATTTACTAATTAATTAATAAGTATGTTATTACTTCATCTTCATCAGCATTCTCAGGAAGGACAATACTTCTTCGCTCTCTTTTAAGGTACTTCAGTAGGCTACCATTAGCCATATAAGGCATGATGATATAAGGTGCAGGTCCAGCATCAAGGCACACTCCAATGAGGCCCATCACATGAGTATGTTGGAACCGACTCATCTTCAAACTCTCTTCAACAAACTTATTCACATCCAGTTGATCAAAATGTCCTGCAGAGAAGAGAACAAATCATCCACTTCTCCCACTAGTGGATTACATCTAATAATACTCATGAAGCTAAATTTCATAACCAACCTTTCAGTGTTTTCACAGCCACATCTTTTCCTGATCTCCCTGGCAGACTCAGTCTAGCTTTGTACACTATTCCAAACTCCCCTGCAGGCATCAAAACATCAAGCTCAGTACCTTCTTCAACAGTAAGTACTGATTCTTTACGCATGCAATAGTGGTTACTTCTTTGCAACTTCCAATAACTGATACCTTGTCCTATGTTTTCCATTTGTGTTATATGTTCATATTTGATAAGAAAGTGTCCATTAGACAGTTCTCGTATGTAGTGTGAATTGAGGCGTGTTCGGTGTGTCCCTCCATTAACTCTCAGTAAAGAAGCAGTTGATTGACCTAGTGAGATTAAATGCACATGTACATCAACAGAATACATTATAGACAGAGTCCATAACTGTCTGAAAGCACTGCCATGTGTGGGGACACTACGGCAGTCCAAAATATATTTGTGAATAATTTTGTCATAAAGAGATAGGTTTCAAGGTAGAAATAATCCATGCTTACTGTATAGATTAACACCAACACCAGCTCCATTCATATTTCTGTCGTTTGGTTCCAATTCTCTACCCACAGCCCCGTTGTCTCTGTGATTGTCATGTGCTTGTGGGTTAGCTCCAGGCCTGTGGAAACAGATACATATCAAAACAACTAGACTCTAATACAGTAATATTAGGCCTCACATTGCAAAAATGTCCATCTGCATATTCTTCAATTGCTTCTTCCTGTTCAATTGACGCATTACAACCACAACTAGTAATACCACAACTATGGCAACCGCCACAATAAAGATCAGAACACCAATCACTGCACCAGCTATGGCACCACCACTGGTACTCTCATCGGCTCTTTCTTTAAGATAAGTTAAATGTACAGTAATCTTTTGCAATGTGTAGAAACTGGAGAAAACCCACCTTTTGTACTCATTTCTATACCAGCTCCTGTGCAGCAGTTTGGTATTGGGGAAAGCAAATCTGCTGTGTCCTCACAATCAATAAATGGGTCAGATCCAAATATGGACTTTGCAAGATCCCATGTTTTCTGACAAGATGACTGCACTTGAGAGCATTCCTCCCGACATATAGACGATGGTGGAAGGCTATTTGTAACAGTACCACAGGGAGGAAGGAAGTAGTGGCAGATAATTCTGAATACTTGATCTACACATTCCTTATCATGGTTGACAAAGAGAGAATTTTGCATATTGTCGTTTAGAATTGTAGAAATGTCATTTTGGGTACCAAGACTCTTGATGATGTAAACAGAATCAACACCAATGTTAATTACATCATTACATGCTACTGCATTGGCAGTGTATACCTCACACACCCCAAATCTGTAAGAGAAAACATACTATCATGTACACAAAAGACTTACAGTGTACTTGCAGTTTCAGTATTGTACATGCATAGTCTTCCATACAATCCTGTTCTCCCACATACCTTTCGTCATCTAATACCATGTTCTGTGTCATAGGTGGAGTACCTGACTCATCCCTACACCTACCCACATCTGTAAAAGGAATTACAAAGTGAATAACAGTCATGTATTGGGAAAGGAGTGTAAACTTTTACCCTTTCCACATGCCACTCCCGCACTGTTTATTCTATTACATGAATGATCACCTATCCCAACACTACGACACATAGTAAATCTCTCTTCACTTCCAGTGCACTCAACTTCACTCAGAAACACTGGTCCAGTCTCCATTGCTCCAAACCCCTCCACAACCCTTGCATCTAGATGTACATACATATGCAGTCGCTGTACAATGCCAGTTGTATCAGTTATACGTGTAGCATATTGCAACAAACTCATCCATAAAATGACCTTCAGAGTCATATCCAAGTTGATGGCACACAACTTTAGCATCATCACGATCCCATCCATCAGTACAGACAGTGCCCCAGGTTCTGTACTGGCACACCTCCACACGACCATTGGAGGAGTCAATACCATCCTGTAGTCTCACCTCACCATCCTCACAACCATCATTCTCCACTAAACAGATTAAAACATATGATTGTTGATGATAAGTGCACTTAACCTCTATATTTACCAGTGCATATAACTCCTGCCTCATCAATTCCTGCTGTGCAGTCCTGAATTCCAATTCCACGATGTGGGCAATTACTCAACGTACTCTCATTACCATAACAAGCAACATCATCCAAGTGAATTATTGTACTTTTGTTATTGCTACCGTGATTTTGTACAGCATAAGGAACTGAAAGGACATTATATATGTGTTATTATGTTATAGTTAGCCAATCAGATGGAAACTCACTCCCATAGTAGTGTAGTTGTCTACACACAACAGCAGCATCTCTGTAGTCCCATTTATCATTACACACTGAACCCCATAGACCATCCAGACAGATTTCTACTCTTCCAGAATTGGCAGTCGACCCATTAACCAAGCGTACATCTGTTTCATTACACTCTCGTGCTACATTTAATTCATAATGGAAGCTAAAGATAATGTAGCTACTCCTTTATTTTAATGGATAACTTACGATTGCAGTTAACTATGACATCATGAATATGATCACACTCATTGTCATCGTATATGTTAAAAGAACATTCTGATAGAGTAGTCTCATTGCCAGTGCACACTAAATCAGTTATTCCAATAGGAACGACAGGAAGTACCAGATTATAAAACCTCTCTGGATGCACAATACCTGCAAGACAATCAATACACTGACACCACTGCTCACAGTGCTAAGCTATCCATCTAATTCACACATCTGTACCCTAAAATTAATTCTCAGTAGGATGTGTGTATAAGTTCTCACCAACGGCAGCATGACTCAGCTGTCTGCATGCTACAGTAGCAGTTGCATTAGTCGTTCCAACACTACACACAGTTCCCCAGTAGCCTCCAGAACACACTTCCAGACGACCAATAGTGGGATTACCATATGTAAGCTGAATTGCATTTGTTTCATTACAAGGTTGAGCAACTAGAACAAAGCAGAAACAAAATAAAAATCCTTGTGTAAGTGAATCCAGTGTTACAATGCATGATAGTTGATAGCATCAGTGTATAATGACAAGTGTGTTTCACAGAATTCCTATGTACATGTATACACACACAGTGCCAGATTTAGGTGGGGGACCTGTGTCCCCCTTCAGCTCTGGTATACAAATACTAGTGCTGATTTTTATCGCACATCTGTACTGTATGTGCACATATGCATGTGGAAATGATTATTTGAGTGTGTGTGTTGCCAATAAGATTTCATGTCCATATGATATGCACTTTTATGTACTGAATGCAATTGGATGTATGTCCCTAGTAACAATAATACCTTCACAATATGCAACTGCGATATCTGTACAACCAATAAAATTTCCGTATCCACTTCCAGGGCAATCAGTTAGACTATCTTCTGAACCAATGCATAGGATGTTATCCAGAATCACAGTACCATCATAGAATATTTTACGCCTTCGTAGTGCACGAGCATCTATAATATTAGTTATTGACATAGTGTTAGAGTAATGATAGAGTATATAGGCATTGATGACTCACCTCTATACCCCATTCCTACTTGTCGACAAACCACTGCTGCAGAACGTACAGACCAACTCAATGTGCTTGAACAGACAAAACCCCACTGTGATTCATGGCACACTTCAACCACTTCACCATTCAGTCGTACCTCATTTTCAGTACAGGGATCTGTAAAAATATTACAGGGATCCATCCATCTGTGCCATATGTCTGATCTCCCCCATATGCATGCCTCTTGCATGCTTCCCACCACCCTCCTCAAATGACAGTCTTACCACTGAGACACCTCACTCCAGCATCTTCAAAATGTCCGCATGGTAGAAGTTGAGTACTGGAGTCCATAGAGATAGAGCAGTTCAACAGATGCCTCTCACTGCCACTGCACTGAAACCCAGCAAAGTGGATGGGACCTGAACCTCCTCCATATCTATAAATAGCCTCCGAATCTGTGGCAATGAAATGTGACTGAAGTTATTGGGAAGTAAAGGAAGAGGCCCATTATTGAATTTTACATGCCATTTATAATCCAGACATCATCCGGGTGACAATATTCACCTAATATCTGGGGGACAATGAATGATATCTGGGGGGGGGGGGGGGGCTGGTGATATTCACTGCTACACCTGACCTAAATATGTGGTGCTGATTAGTATACAAGAGTTAGGAAGTCTCATAAAATAAGTACTGTGCTCATCGTAAGTAAAAGAATTATTGCGTTCACCTGAGCCCCAGAAGTTTTACGTGCTACGCAGGAGCGCGCGTCTTTGTGACGGTTTATTATATATTTGCGGGTAGATCTAGTGGTATCTGGAGGGAAAACCACGCAGCAGTAGCTATACGCGCTGAACGCTACGGAAGTGGTTAGGCCAAAGACTAGGGATAAGTGGCTAAAGGTGAGCCATGACGCAGAAGGGAAGCCCGCGCGTATTAACGGCGCATGGTTCAGATCACGCCCGCGCGCACTACATTCCTCGCGGTCACTGGCATCTCCATACTTTTCTTATGGGACATATCTTTGGAGTGGTAGAGATTCAAATATAGTGAGACCTATCACTAGACTAGGCAAAACGCGAGGAATCCAATGGTGTTTTTTATTTTGAAAAGTAAGAGAGTTATTGCCAAAATTTGAGGGCTCAGATGAAGTCAAATAGACAATTTTTTTGGAATAAAAATAGCTTTATACGATTCCAAACCCCTGCACAACAGGGCCTACATTAAGCAAAGAAAAGCAAGCAAAGATGCATAGAGGAGAATAAATCAAGGTAAATAGACAATAGTTATGATGTGTTGTATGAGGTGTTGTTACCATCTTTACATAGAGCACTGAAGTAAATCATTAACTTCTTTTACTTCTTGTACAAAAACTGTCCCCATAATGTAGTTAAGGGGTCACACTCCCCCTATGTATTTAATGTTGAGATTGGCACAGAAGTAGGCTAAAGTAGTTAATGTTCTAATATCCTGATATACATATAATCAAACGTACACATTCTACGTCCTTATATATATTAGACAACAACAAAAATGGTCTACAGGATATACATGCCCCTTGTTATTATAACTACTAGAATACTATGAAATTGGTATGCTTAGGGAGGAAGTTGCTTCAATCTGCACGCGTGGAGACTCATATTTCATATTTCGTACGAGAAGCCCTACAAGGGGCACGAGCATACACCAACTATAGAGTATTACACAAAGACAACACTGAACACACACAAATTGGTTGTCTCTCAAAAGGACTATCTGCCATCACAGGAGTCTCATATGTCGGCAATGGACGCCAAAGGGGCTACCCATCCCACCATGACAATACAAGGGTACGGACACCCACATAGCCACGTGTATCCATCTAGCAGTTGAGAACTCTTGGCATCCAAGGACGAGCCTGTCGACAACATGTACTGAAGAGGCTACCCATCCCACCGTGATCAGGAGAAACACGACACCAGAAACGAGGCTGGCACACTCCCCCGACCACGTGCACATGTCCAGCCGGCTGCGTAGACGTGGCAGCAATACCCAGAGACACCAGAAACAGCAACACAAGCTACACACACAAGGGTACGGACACCCACATAGCCACATGTATCCAGAGACACGGCTCTCACGACTGTTTTTTCACTGACTCACTATCATACGCGCGCGCGCGCCCGCGCCAACGTACGTACGTAGTAGTGCTGTAACTGTTCGCGTGGGATGGTTTTGCTGTTTTGCCAACAGTCTACCTTTGATTTACCGTTTAGCAAGCCGAAGGTCAACATGCATGTTTGTCATGCGGGCTACTAATACCTGATGTCCGATCATTGATCGTTTACTCTAGTTACACCAATTATGTCTTACGCAGTGATGGTAGTCCCAGCTGTCTACACACCACCATGGCATCTGACCTGCCCCACTGATGATCACATATAGTTCCCCATTCTCCATTATAGCAAATCTCCACTCTTCCTTCATTGCCACTAAAGTTGTCAGCTAATCTCACCTCTCCAGGTGTATTGCAGTCAGCAGCTGAATAACATACAAAAGACTGAAATAACAGTATATGCTATTTATCAAAATATACCTTGGCAATATGCAACTGCAATGAATGAACAGTTATCAAAATTGCCATTTCCATTTTGAGAGCACTCAACGAGACCTTTTTCTGCACCACTACAAATGACATCATTCAGGATGATAGGAGCATCATGGAACACTCTTTGGCGGTGGAGTGCAAGAGCACCTGCATGTGGTAGCCAGTTTACATTCTTATGGCATATCCAATGTTCAATGCTTAGTGACCACTCATGTTCCTACACATGCAAGAAGCAATTGTTTAGGTGTATTCAGTGGCCCCATAGTTATTTTTTGAGAACATGTTAATAACTATATAGCTATTGTATTGTGTTTGTATGTGGGAGGGTGTTGCATTAGGGTATCAGAGCATTTATAAGCACCAAACTATTCATCTTCTCTCATGTAGTGCATTACCATTTACTCTACAATAATTATAACCATGCATCTGACCTCTAAATGCCATTCCTATTTGTCGACACACCACTGCTGCAGAACGTGGGAAGTTCAACCAACTTTCAGTGGAATCACAGACCAAGCCCCACTGTGACTCACGGCACACCTGTACTACATCACCATTCAATCTCACAGCATTTTCAACACAGGAATCTATAAAGATGGATATCAAGTGCATAGCTGCCTGTCTACCTATCTGTCAGATATCCTAATTCTTCTCTAGATGCATCTTTAATCATTCCTTAATACATGCTACATTCTCACCATTACGGCATCTCACTCCAACATCTTCAAAATGTAGACAGTTATTAATTTCATTACCAACTCTGTCAATAGGGCAGTCAAATAGATGATTCTCACTACCACTGCACATAAATCCAGCAAAGTGAATTGGGTCTTGACCACCTCCAAATTGAATAAGTGCATCAGGATCTAGAAGGAATCAACAATGAACTAAACAAGAGGAATATAGATTTGAGGCTGAATATGAAATACATGGACTTGAAGACCTTACTCGTAGCTCCTCTCACACAATGTAGGCCATTTAGCTATGTCTTACATGCTGCTGGTAATCCTAGCTGTCTGCACGCCACCATGGCATCTCGCATGCCCCACTGATGACTACAGATAGTTCCCCACTCTCCATTATGGCAGATTTCCAGTCTACCTTCAACGTCACTAACTTTATCAGCTAATCTCACTTCTCCAGGAGTACTACAATTAACAGCATCTAGGCATATGCGCACATATAAATAAATTAGAGCTGTCGCACTTGGTATACTTCATGCTGCATCGCATGCTTACCAACACTGGCAAATGTAGAAAACTGCAGTACCAGTAGACAAAAAGAAATGGTCAGAACGCAGGAGTTGTTACGTACGATAGACATTTTACTTTTCCACTTTTTAACTAATTGGTCCGTTGCACGTAGCCTTTATACGTAACTGTACTTATTTGCGCATGAGCAGAACATCGTATACGCACGAATATTAATTAAGGTTACGGTATACTCGACCGATTTCATACTCTACTTCCGGTTCTATTTATGCGTTTACGCACGTCAACGCGTACCGGAGATTATTGAGATGTGACCAGGCTCGCTTCTCGCCAAAAATAAATTCCACAGAACCGTTTTTTGCCCGATAAACCACACAAAAGTACACTGCAATGCTAAATAAAGCACGCTACGGAAGCTTTTTTCTTAGCAGGCCGTTATCAACCGTTACAAGACTGAAATTCGAAGTGCAGCTGTAAAATAACGTTTTTTTTCGGGGCGTTTTTGAGGGGTATCAAACAGGATCGAAAAAAACTTCCGTAGGACGCTAGAGCTTGCAGAGAAGTACCACTCACACGAAAATAAAGGCGCTGGAGCTATTTCTAACTCAGATTTTTGGCGAGAAATTTGGTATGATACAAGCCAGCCTACAGCAGTTTGTGTGTGAGCTCTGATCTTGCTTCTTGTTGTGCAAGCAGAACGATCTGAGTATACAGCGTGTGTATAAGGAGGTAGTGCTGGCGTAGTTAGAACAGTAGCTATAAGACATGTTTTTGTAACATTGTGGAGAACGGTTGATTGTGAAAGGAGAAAATTAGAAGCATCTACAACATTTCGGTATGTACAGGCTATGTCATTATGCTGAGTGAGTGAGATGACCTACTGAGGTGGGAATAACTGTGGAAGCCAAAGGTCTCAACAAACCACAGTGGAGATTCCACTGTGGTTTGTGTATTATGCACCTATAAGCAGTTGTTCCAGACACCCTAGAAACAGAACTGAGGTGACCATGTAGTGGTTGTGCATGTACTTAGTAATTACCTTGATACGTGGTGATTGTAATGTGGCATATCCGCATATACACACATCATTTAAAATGACCAAAGTATATATTTGTTCCCCCGACCTAATTCCTGGATCCCCTCTCCCAGATTTCATTTACTGATGATAAACCATATGCACATTACTATTAGGCCTGTTTTGCCAACAGTTGTACTGAATTACTGATCAGCATTGGTATAGTCTAAACCCTTTCTTACATTACTAAAGTTTTGCACTTATGTGGAACTGGCCACATCCTCCTTCCAAGTCCACTCCCTGACCCTGCATGGGGCTTTCTTATACAACCCACACAGTGTCTCTTTATTATGTCCAAAAATACCCCATTCAATGGCCTATGGCTTTACATAAAACTTCAAGAACACCCCTGAAAGTGTATTAGGTTTAATGGGACATTTATTAAGCTTCTACTATCCTTACTGAATGTAAGTATGAAAACATATTGTGCAAGAAGCCCAGACTGAGAGGGGGTTTTACTATAGTATGGGTTAGAGTACACTTTTGGGAGTTACTAGCCTTATAGGTGCACTTCATTGCTAAACATGCACCACACCCATGACATTCTTAAGACCTTACTCAAGAACTAGGGCCAGTGTACTCCCTCACCCAGGAACTTGTCACATGCTTTCTGTATTTTCTGATAAAACATAAGCAGGGAAATAGCAACAGGCCCAAACAGAGAGGTAGGTGAACCAAAGCCCAGGGTGTAAGAGTACACTTTTGGGAGTTACTAGCCTGATAGGTGCACTTCATTGCTAAAATGCACCACACCCATGCCATTCTTAAGACCTTACTCAAGAACTAGGGAACACATGACACCTGGATGACCATCCTACATATATATACAATCTACATGCATCTTTGTGTGGTGTAAGCATAGTTTGTAAGGCATCTAATGTAGTACATGTTATTACAGAGGAAAAATGAGTTCTTGGACATTAGTTACACTAGCCTCGGTACCCAGGCCTTCCCCGCGTGCACGTAATTGTGCGCGTTTTGATTGTGCGGGGGAGGGAAACATTTGAAATTGGGGAAGGCCTGGGATGAAACATCACGTGAGGGTAGACGTTGGGTAGACGCGCTAGCGCGCGCCGTTGTTGGCCTCATAAATTGTATATACTCGCGAGAGCTGAGACGTTCGACGTACGTGGCTGGTGAGTATGGAGTATAGAAACGCTACGCTTCACACTGGCGTAAGTCTAGCTCTATTTTCGAGCGAGAAGCTTAGGTAGTGACTTCGAGGTCAATGGGGCGCGCGCTACGCGTCATCCCTCACGTGATATTTCATCCCAGGCCTTCTCCGATTTTAAAAACGCTCAAACACACCTAATGGTCAGAAATACCATCCATTTTGGGTGCAATTATTAACCCTCGGCGCGCATGCGCAGCGAGGGTTACGGTACTTGGTCGTGTGTGTGTCTGTGTGTCTGTGTGTCTGTTAAGAAGTCACATCTCACTTCTGGAGCGTCTGTTCGACCTGAAAATACTGTCGTGTACTCAGCGGGCAACGGAGGTCAAAAAATTTGTGGGGTTTTCTTTGAAACTGCTCCGTTCAAGAGTAATGGCGTGAAACGCAAGCGAAAGAGCCAATATGCTAAAATTAAATATTCTTTGTGACCTGGTAAAGATGTATTAAGTTTTGTTGTCAGTATACTCAGGCCCAGATGATCAAGAGGGAATGAGAACTGCAGCTATAAGAGGGAATGAGGGGACGGACTTTTGTCTGGTGATCGTGGCTCAGTGTCTGGTGTGCTGGTTTGCTGGTCATTAGACCTGGGTTCGACTCCGGACAGAAGTCTGTCTTTCTCATTCCCTCTTGATCATCTGGGCCTGAGTATACTGACAACAAAACTTAAGCCAATATGCTAATTAGATCTAGCCTACTCTGGCTTACCAGCCATCAGGTATTCCTGTTCGATGTACAGCAAAGCACCAGCGGTTACTGCACGAGGGAGTACAAGCACAGGTACTGCTCCGTTCAAAGCTATAGTGCTTCCAGCAGTGTAGAGAGCCAACCTTGAGTATCAATCGCACGTGCCTTTCCAGCATTCGCGCACGCGCGTTATAGATTCGCGCACGCGTGGACGCCGAGGGTTCTGCACTTTAGTGCATTTATTATACATGTACACGCACCCATTTAAACAACTATGCATGGCTCTAGATGTTATATTTCGATCAAGTTAGTCATGACAAATTTATTTAAGTTCAGGGCACTGCCCTGAGTAGATAAATTTACCATTGGCTTTAATATTCATTCCACTTAGTTCATGTGTGTTTTGCATATGCATAATTGCAATATATTACGAGATTTAACACTCTCAAATTCTCACCACTCTCATTCTTACACCTCTAAATGTATTGTATTGCATTTGTACTGTGTATATAGTGCTATCCCAATTGACCCATAAACATAAAACTTGAAACTTAACTTTCAATATTCCAGTGAATAGCATACATAATATGAATACACTGCAAAAAGTTAAAGGTTGTTTTAACCTGTGTACTAGGGCCACTAAATTCCTTTTTAATGAGTGAGAGACAACAAATTAGAAGTGGCATGACTTTTCACTTTGAGTAACCTGGCTTCTTAATTTAATAACCTCCTGCATGATTTGCTGAACTTTCTTTACACCTGTATGCCAACAAATACATGACAACTTGGGAATGTAGAAGTATAGTCATTATTGAGTTTCTCCTTATTAACGGAGGGAAGTATACAGTGGCAGTATAATGCTTTATTTTATAACAAAACATGCAACTGAGGCCACTACATGCAACTGAGGTTTTACTGCTACCAAATTTGTTAATGAGAGGGAAACTCGATGAATTGCTATATTACTGCATACATTCCTGAGTTGTCATGTGGTTGAGTCTCTCAAATCACTATAGTAGTTGGTGATTTTCAGAAGCCAGGTTGCTCATAGCTCTATGTTTGTCCTTTCAATTTAGAAAGTGTTTTGCCAGCTGTAGCTATAGTATACTCAAGTTGCAACTCCAACAACCACAAAAGGGTTAAAACCACCATCAATTTTTTACAGTGACAAAAACACTCGCATTATTCTAACTATATACATAACAGGGGAATATATATATATGTTGGTGTCAATTAAATTGTGTTTCTGACTCAAACACACACTTCTCCTCAGAAGTCACCACAGCTGGATTGCCATGCACCTCAAAAGTCTGAGCATGAGAAACATCTTTAGTATCCAATATCTTTATTTTATTATCTTGATCTTTCTGTTTTGAAGATGTGTAGAGTCTAGATTGTTGTTCCCAATCACTGCTGTATCTTAGTAATTTTAAAATCACTACAAAGGAGCATGTTTTCCTTACATTTTCACTCATGATACAGAAGAAGATCAACAGAACCAAACCAATGCCGCCATTTGCAACTACAAACACTATTTGTCCACAAAATCGAAGGCTCCCAGCGTGAAGAGGATGTGTTGCAAGTAGACCTAATCCCCAGCCAATGTCAAACAGAAATATGACTAGCAAGACACCAGTGTACTCCCTCACCCAGGAACTTGTCACATGCTTTCTGTATTTTCTGATAAAACATAAGCAGGGAAATAGCAACAGGCCCAAACAGAGAGGTAGGTGAACCAAAGCCCAGGGTAATACCAGCCCATAGTAGAATGCCCCCTCCACTGGTCTGCAGCTGTAGGGAGAGATGCAACTGAACATTAATAAGTGGATATGTACTGCAGATGAACCTCACAAGGCATTGTCATTGGTGTAGGTAGGACTGAGTCCCACAGCTAAACCCACAGCCACTGCTGGTAAAACTAAAATATAAACACAATAGTGCTAAATGATGATATTCCTTCCACAAAAATATAGCCACTTACTCCATGAGGTGACTATCCCTGAGAGAACAATGCAGAATTTTTCTCTACTACTTCTCTGCTTGTCTGGTCTTCTGAACATAGTCAAGGCCAGACAAGTCAAAGACAGAGCAGTGACCAGAAAGAGATAATGTAACACTGCAGCAAGACTGGGGCAACTATTCTCTGAGAAGTGACCATGATATGACCCAATAAATGTAATGTTGAGAAGAATGTGAGCTGTGCATGTGTTAATAAGGAACATTCCAATAACAGTGCACCATTTGGACCTGAATGAAAACAAAAGAGATGACAGCTACCAATGCATAAATTTGCAGAAATATATAATGTAAGCTGTGTAATAGGCAAAGCAAACAGCAGCTGAAATATATACACCATACATGTATACAAACATGCAAAAAAACACACTTAGTGTATATGATGGTGAGTATCATTAATACTGCAGAAACGATACACCCACTGTATACAGAGGTTCCTATATCTCTGTCATCTGGTGGTGAGCTTTCCTTGGGTGAGGTGTCCTGAAAAAACAGCAAATTTAAAAAAAAAATAGCTAACTGTCCATCTTTACATCTCATATACTCTGCATACCACTAAGAGGCCGAAGCTCGTGAGGTGATCACAGGTGCAAATAGCCACATCTTCATCCTCACGTACCAATCTACAACCCTCTTCTGACCATCCTCCATACCCTTCATCCAGTGTTTGGTTCCAAAACACACACATTGAGATGCTCCCATTCTCCATTGCCTATACATATAGATAAACACAAAATTATTCAACAGGCCCCAAATTAAACATCACTGGCCCCAAATTAAAAATCACTGGAGCTTACCTCTTCATTCTTAGCAAAGGTAAGTGTGATCACATCCTCAATATCTGACACACTAAGTCCCTCAGAAAGCTGTGCTCCTATCACAGTGCTGCCCAGTACAAGAGTTGTACGATTGTTCTCTGTGATATACTCCTCACGTTCTAAAAAGAGCCCCTTGCTTGTGAACATTGTAAACACTATCCTAGGGTATTGGTGGCCCTCCAGAATTGAGGCCAGATCACTTGAAATACTAGCAGATGATGTAATGGTGACGTCATCTTCAAGAAGGCCAGAGCCAGAGACAGAGTCAGAGATTTTTCCTATATGAAAGGATGTGGAACTGCCAGTAAATGTGTCGAAATTAAAGTTGAAGTCCACAACAGCTACAAACGTGTCTTGAGGTAACACCAGTGGTGGGATGGCAGGTAGTGGGTAACCTTCTAGCACCTTGTTCAAACCATCCAAGATTCTGAGAAAACAAAAAACATTAGTGCATGCAATATTTGTGTTGGCTTGGAACCTACATAGAAGAGGAGTTAAAGCTTTCTTGACTGCTCTGTAAGATCTCAATGGGTACTGATAGCAAGTGATCAATTGTAGACAGAACATTGTCACTTGTCTATAAAAGGATATACATAGTTAAGATGGTGGTAGCATGTAAGCAGTGACCACATACAAAAGCATTTCCAGATGTGTTGTGTACTGCTAGTTCCACATTCACAGCTCCTAGATATACATCCAGACTGCTGAAATCATTGGGTTTGTTGGTTACAATGGGAAGCTGCTCATTCTAAAGTGAATGGAGAGATTACTAATCCCATGCATTTAATAACAACATACTTGCTCACATCAGGCAGGGAGCATAATATTCTTGTCGTATCACTGAAATCACACTGCGAATCATCTGCCTCCGCCCAATTGACCACACCTCCAAAGCTGGCACACCTCCGAGTAGCACTTAATGGAAGAGAAATGGCATCACATGGACATGGCAACTCTACCAATCCTCCAAAAGGCTGTTCTGTCCAGAGAAGTTCCAAATCCAAACCACTAAATGAGTCTGACTTTACTGTGGTGACATTATCTGGGCATCCATCTGTTATACAGAAGCATGCTGAAATAATCCAACCATTACCGAGCTTTTTCTTGCCTTACCTGTTCTCTTACTTTCATTAATGTACATTTTAATTCCTAGCTCTTCCCTTACTCTGTCGAAGAGATCAGTAACTGCACCTACCACTTCAGCAAGCTTTATATCTTCTCCATCCACTGACTGGAGTGTGATGAACATGGCCCAATGACTGTTGGATAGTATGAGTATGATACATTTTTACTTTCATTAACATCGCTTACTTTTCCAGTGTCTGATTGAATAGCCCTATGCAGAGCACACTAGTTGCTGTACCATTCCCAATAACTATGACACTCTCCTCAACCTGGGTGTCAAACTACATACACGAATACATAGGAATCAATAACAGTTGGAGGTATACACTGCATGCCATTATCTCACCCATTTATCAACAGTTAACAAGTTGTATGAGTCCGTGTCAACAGAAAATTCATACTGGGCCACACCTAAGTGAAAACTTAGGTCATTTCTTCTTTTAAGTATCTATTACATAAATATCTACCTCTGATATTCAGATATGCTTCCTCAGATGTTACATTACCAAGAGAGTTTATAGCAGTGCAATAATAGGTTGCCCTGTGCAGCAAATCTACTTCCACTATAACCAGCATTTTCTGGGTGGCCCCTATAATTTCCAGCCCATCTTTGTACCACGTAATGACTGGTTCTGGATTACCAATTGCATCACACTCAAACACTACATCTACCAAGTGTTGGGCAAAAGTCGATTGAGGGGACTTCAGTAACACTGGAGGTGAGAGCAGTGAACTGTCTGGAGGGAGAAAACAGTGAAGTATAATATGTGTGTAGGTTTAGACATATTTAGGGACTTTATATCACTCATTTAATGCAGGCTCTGAAGAGATATATGAATTTTCCATAACATTTGAGTACATTGTATAGTACAAGGCATATATGGTTCATTATTTTCACTGGGATCCCCAAAGGAGGGAAGTGCTGCTCCCAATCTTACTCTGGTCACATTGTGTTCCAGTCCAGCCATCACGACATGTACAACTGTAAGAGTTTCCTCTACTCACACATGTTCCATCGTTCAGGCACAATGTGGTAGTACTGCACATATCCAGTGACACAGCTGCCAAAAGTGTAATACTCATCAAAGTGGATGTATGCAAAAGCTATGGTATAGTGCCTGTACCATTCACTGTGACTTGGTGAGCACCAGGAAGGCTAGTGGTGCTGAGAGTATTGGTGGCCCGACAAGAGTAAAATCCTGAATCACGTTCCATGCTCTCCTCCACTGTTAAAATGCTCTCTTTGGCTTCGGGAACATTTACTCTGAATCCTGGGGTCACATGCTCAGTGATTTGGATGCGGCTGGAGAGCTTGATATGGCGAGTCAGTGGACAGTTATCTTTGAGCCATGTGATATCTGGCAAAGGAACACCATCTGCTGTACATGACAGAGAAAATGTCTCACCCACAAATCCCCTGTATTCTGTTGTTTCGTCTAAAATAACTGGCTGAGCTGTTAGGACAAAAGAAGAGCAAACTCACATAAGAAATCTAGTAATTTTCTCTCTCTCTGTTTTATAATTACCTGTTACATTGATTAGAAAGGAGTGCAATGTCATATTACCACCATCCACTCCATTAGAGGCATTACATGATACTTGGCTAGTTGTACCAGAAAGATTTGGACAGAGAAGAAGGGCGGAGTACACTATTCCCACTCCATTCCTCACAAACTGACGTGTATGTACAGAACTGTCAGTCATATTAGTGTCAATGGTTTGAAAAGTGGTGTTCCTCTGTAATAGTGACCATGAAATGTTAGGTGCTGGACTACCATATGCAACACAGCTGGCCAGTACACTCTGTCCCATATCTGCAATTATATCTACATCCTCTGAAATTGGGAAAGAGGACAAGTAAAACTCCTTTCATTATTGTAGCATGGCATCAATATAATAATGTACCTGGAGTTCTTAGGAGAACTGGAGGGACTTCAACAACTGTCACTCCAAATTCTACTTCATTCTCTCCCTCATCGGTGATAGCTGTACAGCTATAGATGCCATTGTCTATTTTAGTTGTACTGCATATTCTAAGAAATGACTGTCTGAATATGTGTCCACCAATGACTACTGTCTCATTCCATGTGGATATTCTGCTGTCATTGATTGCTAAGCCAAAGCCATCTTTATTCCACACCACGTGGGGTAGGGGTATGCCATACCCCACACATGAAAGAAGTAATGTGCTCCCTGCGAAAAACTCCGAGGCGTTGGGGTAAATTACAATCTGTGTGTGTGGCTTATATTTCACTGCAAAGAGAAGTAACAAGATACATTGAGTGAAGATCCTCTAGGCAGGGCTAGGGCTAGGGCTAGCAGTACACTGTGAGATGAGGACACCTCTGCTAGCCCTAAGTACATATTACAACAATCAGGACACTTTCTTCTGATTAGAGAGATCCAGACCACTTTATCCCATTATCATACCTACCGTTGATGTGCAGAGCAAATGTCTCCATTGATGTTGAAAAGTTATTGGAAGCAGTGCATGTATACTGATCGTCATCAGTCAGTTTGAGAGAGCACAGGTACAGGATGGACCTCACAAATGTCACGTGCCTAGTCACTATCTCGGTCTCATTAAGAAGATATGGTTGTCTCAATGGTTGGTCATTCCTCGTCCATGTAACAGTAGGGAGGGGCAGCCCATATACCACACACGAGAGGATTAAAGACTCCCCCACATAGGCACTGGTATCATTGGGAGCCACTGCTACATTTGCTGGTACTGAAATATAAGTCATGATAAATATGATATATATTACAGACTGAGCCTACTAATAGAATACCACAACCTTCAAGGAAGAGCTCTGTTGTGATGCTAGTTTCAGCAACATAGTTTTCAACTAAACAGGTATAATCTCCCACAGTAAGCAAAGAAAATCCACACACGTGTAGGATGGACTGGACCATGTAGATTCCCCTCACTTGGATTAGTCTGCTCTCGACCCTGTAGCTGGAGTCATTAGTAGGCACTTGACTTCCATTCCAAGAGAAGACTATTGATGGCAATGGTGCACCAAATGCTGTGCATGCTAGACATACAGTACTGCCAGTAGTTACGAACGTGTCTTTGGGATACTGCACAATGACAGGTGCAATTGCTACAAAAGAGATGTGAAAAGCAATAGTTAGTGCAGTGGTACATGGACAAGATTCAATGAACTGAAAGATTGTCAAGGTAAACTTACATTGGACTGTTACAGAAAAGTTCTCTGATGAAGGTTCTTGAACTTTATTATCGGCAGTACAGGTATAGTCTCCACTGTTCAGTTCACTAACATTACACAGCAGTAGCACACTCTTCACAAATACAATATTCTCAATGAATACATTAGTCTCTGTGACTGTGAATTTCAAGCTACTATCTGTCAGGTTTTCTCCATTCCTTTGCCAGCTAATTGATGGTGATGGCTTGCCATATCCTATGCAAGTTAGAAGCACAGTGTCTCCAGCCAGAATATCCACATCATCTGGATGTACAAGAACTAGAGCAGGTTCTAATGGAGGAATTCATAAGAAAAACAGAACATAATGTCAATAAGGTGAACAGTGTGATGTGTGTAGCTAAGTTGTCTACATTAGCTCATGCATTATACTGCTGTTGAAAGATGCAATAGCTGTACTGACCTTGTATATTGAGTTGGAAGCTTACTTCTAAATCATTCCCCGCTCTGTTAGTAACTCTACAACTGTACTTGCCAGCATCTGAACGAGTGACTACATCAATTGTTAGTGTTGAGTTGACTACACCATTAGCCCCAATGCTCTCTGATATTGTCACTCTGGATGTATTCTGCACAGTCTGAGTCCCATTGTCATCACATTTTGTCCATATGATCGAAGGCCTGTACACACTAGTAACCTCACAGTAGACTGTCACACTGTCTGCTATAATGACATCTAAATCTTCAGTGTGGCTCACAATTATTGTTGGCTCTGGGTTGTGGAGACAGACAGGTGTTGACTATGTACACTGTCAATGTGTGAGTCTCACTGTTGCATATACGTAGAGTACACACCTAATACTTGCAGGAAAATGTAGCCAATATCATTACTGATACTGTTCTCTGCAGTACAACTGTAGTTCCCAGTGTCTGCCTGTTCAGTGTCAAAGATGTCTAGTTGTGAAGCAATGTAGGTGTCATTTATAATCATATGTGAGATTGTGGCTCTACCACTCATTGTAACTGGCATACTCCAAGTGATGTTTGGAAGGTCTAATCCAATAGCTGAACATGTCAGGCTGACATTGCTGCCTGCTACCACTTCAACAATTTCAGAAGACACAGACAACATAGGAGGAACTAATTGAAACAATTAATAGAGTAATAGGCATTCACATACTAACTACTAACTTACATAAGATGGTCAAATGAAGAAAAGAATTCACAGAGGATCCCACTCCATTGTCGGCTACACAGGTGAACTGGCCATCATCAATGAGACTCACATTAAAGATTATGAGAGTAGAGTAGGAAGTGTTTGCATTAGACCTTCCCTTGATGATTTTGATACGCCCTCCACTCATCAGAACAGTGCCCTCTCTCTCCCATGATATGTTTGGGGCTGGAATTCCAAATGCCGTACACTGGAGTTGAGCAGTCTCTCCAACTATCACCTCTGGATCAACCACTCCAGTTATCTCTGGTGGTTCTGGAAGGAAAAATTATACTTTATATATAGAAACATGATTATAAAAAATCCACTCTACCTAAAACTTGTAAGAAAATATACTCTGTAGCTTCTCCGACGCTATTTCCTGCAATACAGCTATAGTTTCCTGTATCTGCCTGAGTCGTGTTTAGGAACTCCAGTTGAGAAATCACGTAAGTTTCATTCACAATATTTGTCACAAAATCAGGAGCTCTGCCTGAATATTCTGGTACGGTCCAGTTGACGTTAGGAAGATGAAATCCACTGGCAGAGCACGTTAGTGTAATGTCAGAGCCTATTACAACCTCCACATAATCAAATGGTGTACTTATTTCAGGAAGAACTGTAAGGGGTAATGTAATGAATGTAAACAATGATTGTGTGGAAATAGCTATATGGTGGCTTACAGAGGACCCTAAGAATTAGACTGGAGTTCACAGAAGATCCTACTCTATTATTGGCTACACATGTGAAGCGGCCATTATCAAAGAGAGTCACATTAGAGATTGTGAGAATGGAGTAGGAGGTGTTTCCATTAGACCTTCCCTCTGTGATGTTGATTTGCTCTCCACTCATCAGAACAGTGCCCTCTCTCTCCCATGATATGTTTGGGGCTGGAATTCCAAATGCTGTACACTGGAGTTGAGCAGTCTCTCCAACTATCACCTCTGGACCAACTACTTCAGTTATTTCTGGGGGTTCTGGAGGGAAAGGGTATATTTTTATATACACGATAATGGGAAATCCACTTTACCCAAAACTTGTAAGAAAATATACTGTGTAGCTTCTCCGACACTATTTCCTGCAACACAGCTATAGTTTCCTGTATCTGCCTGAGTCGTGTTTAGGAACTCCAGTTGAGAAATCACGTAAGTTTCATTCACAATATTTGTCACAAAATTTGGAGCTCTGTCTGAATATTCTGGTACGGTCCAGTTGAAGTTAGGAAGATGAAATCCTCTGGCAGAGCACGTTAGTGTAATGTCAGAGCCTACTACCACCTCCATATAATCAAATGGTGTACTTATTTCAGGAAGAACTGTAAGGGGTAATGTAATGAATGTAAACAATGATTGTGGAAGTAGCTATATGGTGGCTTACAGAGGACCCTAAGAATTAGACTGGAGTTCACAGAAGATCCTACTCTATTATTGGCTACACATGTGAAGCGGCCATTATCAAAGAGAGTCACATTAGAGATTGTGAGAATGGAGTAGGAGGTGTTTCCATTAGACCTTCCCTCTGTGATGTTGATTTGCTCTCCACTCATCAGAACAGTGCCCTCTCTCTCCCATGATATGTTTGGGGCTGGAATTCCAAATGCCGTACACTGGAGTTGAGCAGTCTCTCCAACTATCACCTCTGGAACAATTACTTCAGTTATTTCTGGAGGTTCTGGAGGGAAAAGGTATACTTTATATATAGAAACATGATTATAAAAAATCCACTCTACCTAAAACTTGTAAGAAAATATACTCTGTAGCTTCTCCGACACTATTTCCTGCAATACAACTATAGTTTCCTGTATCTGCCTGAGTCGTGTTTAGGAACTCCAGTTGAGAAATCACGTAAGTTTCATTCACAATATTTGTCACAAAATCAGGAGCTCTGCCTGAATATTCTGGTATGGTCCAGTTGAAGTTAGGAAGATGAAATCCACTGGCAGAGCACGTTAGTGTAATGTTAGAGCCTATTACAACTTCCACATAATCAAATGGTGTACTTATTTCAGGAAGGACTGTAAGGGGTAATGTAATGAGGGTAAACAATGATTGTGGAAATAGCTATATGGTGGCTTACAGAGGACCCTCAGAATTAGACTGGAGTTCACAGAAGATCCTACTCTATTATCGGCTACACATATGAACTGGCCATCATCAGAAAGAGTCACATTAGAGATTGTGAGAATGGAGTAGGAGGTGTTTCCATTAGACCTTCCCTCTGTGATGTTGATTTGCTCTCCACTCATCAGAACAGTGCCCTCTCTCTCCCATGATATGTTTGGGGCTGGAATTCCAAATGCCGTACACTGGAGTTGAGCAGTCTCTCCAACTATCACCTCTGGAACAACTACTTCAGTTATTTCTGGGGGTTCTGAAGGGAAAGGGTATATTTTTATATACACGATAATGGGAAATCCACTTTACCCAAAACTTGTAAGAAAATATACTCTGTAGCTTCTCCGACACTATTTCCTGCAATACAGCTATAGTTTCCTGTATCTGCTTGAGTCGTGTTTAGGAACTCCAGTTGAGAAATCACGTAAGTTTCATTCACAATATTTGTCACAAAATCTGGAACTCTGCCTGAATATTCTGGTACGGTCCAGTTGAAGTTAGGAAGATGAAATCCACTGGCAGAGCACATTAGTGTAATGTCAGAGCCTATTACAACCTCCACATAATCAAATGGTGTACTTATTTCAGGAAAAACTGTAAGGGGTAATGTAATGAATGTAAACAATGACTGTGGAAGTAGGTATATGGTGGCTTACAGAGGACCCTAAGAATTAGACTGGAGTTCACAGCAGATCCTATTCTATTGTCGGCTACACATGTGAACTGGCCATTATCAGAGAGAGTCACATTAGAGATTGTGAGAATGGAGTAGGAGGTGTTTCCATTAGACCTTCCCTCTGTGATGTTGATTTGCTCTCCACTCATCAGAACAGTGCCCTCTCTCTCCCATGATATGTTTGGGGCTGGAATTCCAAATGCCGTACACTGGAGTTGAGCAGTCTCTCCAACTATCACCTCTGGAACAATTACTTCAGTTATTTCTGGAGGTTCTGGAGGGAAAAGGTATACTTTATATATAGAAACATGATTATAAAAAATCCACTCTACCTAAAACTTGTAAGAAAATATACTCTGTAGCTTCTCCGACACTATTTCCTGCAATACAGCTATAGTTTCCTGTATCTGCCTGAGTCGTGTTTAGGAACTCCAGTTGAGAAATCACGTAAGTTTCATTCACAATATTTGTCACAAAATTTGGAGCTCTGCCTGAATATTCTGGTACGGTCCAGTTGAAGTTAGGAAGATGAAATCCTCTGGCAGAGCACGTTAGTGTAATGTCAGAGCCTACTACCACCTCCATATAATAAAATGGTGTACTTATTTCAGGAAGAACTGTAAGGGGTAATGTAATGAATGTAAACAATGATTGTGGAAGTAGCTATACGCTGGCTTACAGAGGACCCTAAGAATTAGACTGGAGTTCACAGCAGATCCTACTCTATTGTCGGCTACACATGTGAACTGGCCGTCATCAGAGAGAGTCACATTAGAGATTGTGAGAATTGAGTAGGAGGTGTTTCCATTAGACCTTCCCTCTGTGATGTTGATTTGCTCTCCACTCATCAGAACAGTGCCCTCTCTCTCCCATGATATGTTTGGGGCTGGAATTCCAAATGCCGTACACTGGAGTTGAGCAGTCTCTCCAACTATCACCTCTGGAACAATTACTTCAGTTATTTCTGGAGGTTCTGGAGGGAAAAGGTATACTTTATATATAGAAACATGATTATAAAAAATCCACTCTACCTAAAACTTGTAAGAAAATATACTCTGTAGCTTCTCCGACACTATTTCCTGCAATACAACTATAGTTTCCTGTATCTGCCTGAGTCGTGTTTAGGAACTCCAGCTGAGAAATCACGTAAGTTTCATTCACAATATTTGTCACAAAATCAGGAGCTCTGCCTGAATATTCTGGTACGGTCCAGTTGACGTTAGGAAGATGAAATCCACTGGCAGAGCACGTTAGTGTAATGTCAGAGCCTATTACAACCTCCACATAATCAAATGGTGTACTTATTTCAGGAAAAACTGTAAGGGGTAATGTAATGAGGGTAAACAATGATTGTGTTGAAATAGCTATATGGTGGCTTACAGAGGACCCTAAGAATTAGACTGGAGTTCACAGAAGATCCTACTCTATTATCGGCTACACATGTGAAGCGGCCATTATCAAAAAGAGTCACATTAGAGATTGTGAGAATGGAGTAGGAGGTGTTTCCATTAGACCTTCCCTCTGTGATGTTGATTTGCTCTCCACTCATCAGAACAGTGCCCTCTCTCTCCCATGATATGTTTGGGGCTGGAATTCCAAATGCCGTACACTGGAGTTGAGCAGTCTCTCCAACTATCACCTCTGGAACAACTACTTCAGTTATTTCTGGGGGTTCTGGAGGGAAAGGGTATATTTTTATATACACGATAATGGGAAATCCACTTTACCCAAAACTTGTAAGAAAATATACTCTGTAGCTTCTCCGACACTATTTCCTGCAACACAGCTATAGTTTCCTGTATCTGCCTGAGTCGTGTTTAGGAACTCCAGTTGAGAAATCACGTAAGTTTCATTCACAATATTTGTCACAAAATTTGGAGCTCTGTCTGAATATTCTGGTACGGTCCAGTTGAAGTTAGGAAGATGAAATCCTCTGGCAGAGCACGTTAGTGTAATGTCAGAGCCTACTACCACCTCCATATAATCAAATGGTGTACTTATTTCAGGAAGAACTGTAAGGGGTAATGTAATGAATGTAAACAATGATTGTGGAAGTAGCTATATGGTGGCTTACAGAGGACCCTAAGAATTAGACTGGAGTTCACAGAAGATCCTACTCTATTATTGGCTACACATGTGAAGCGGCCATTATCAAAGAGAGTCACATTAGAGATTGTGAGAATGGAGTAGGAGGTGTTTCCATTAGACCTTCCCTCTGTGATGTTGATTTGCTCTCCACTCATCAGAACAGTGCCCTCTCTCTCCCATGATATGTTTGGGGCTGGAATTCCAAATGCCGTACACTGGAGTTGAGCAGTCTCTCCAACTATCACCTCTGGAACAATTACTTCAGTTATTTCTGGAGGTTCTGGAGGGAAAAGGTATACTTTATATATAGAAACATGATTATAAAAAATCCACTCTACCTAAAACTTGTAAGAAAATATACTCTGTAGCTTCTCCGACACTATTTCCTGCAATACAACTATAGTTTCCTGTATCTGCCTGAGTCGTGTTTAGGAACTCCAGCTGAGAAATCACGTAAGTTTCATTCACAATATTTGTCACAAAATCTGGAACTCTGCCTGAATATTCTGGTACGGTCCAGTTGAAGTTAGGAAGATGAAATCCACTGGCAGAGCACATTAGTGTAATGTCAGAGCCTATTACAACCTCCACATAATCAAATGGTGTACTTATTTCAGGAAAAACTGTAAGGGGTAATGTAATGAATGTAAACAATGACTGTGGAAGTAGGTATATGGTGGCTTACAGAGGACCCTAAGAATTAGACTGGAGTTCACAGCAGATCCTATTCTATTGTCGGCTACACATGTGAACTGGCCATTATCAGAGAGAGTCACATTAGAGATTGTGAGAATGGAGTAGGAGGTGTTTCCATTAGACCTTCCCTCTGTGATGTTGATTTGCTCTCCACTCATCAGAACAGTGCCCTCTCTCTCCCATGATATGTTTGGGGCTGGAATTCCAAATGCCGTACACTGGAGTTGAGCAGTCTCTCCAACTATCACCTCTGGAACAATTACTTCAGTTATTTCTGGAGGTTCTGGAGGGAAAAGGTATACTTTATATATAGAAACATGATTATAAAAAATCCACTCTACCTAAAACTTGTAAGAAAATATACTCTGTAGCTTCTCCGACACTATTTCCTGCAATACAGCTATAGTTTCCTGTATCTGCCTGAGTCGTGTTTAGGAACTCCAGTTGAGAAATCACGTAAGTTTCATTCACAATATTTGTCACAAAATTTGGAGCTCTGCCTGAATATTCTGGTACGGTCCAGTTGAAGTTAGGAAGATGAAATCCTCTGGCAGAGCACGTTAGTGTAATGTCAGAGCCTACTACCACCTCCATATAATAAAATGGTGTACTTATTTCAGGAAGAACTGTAAGGGGTAATGTAATGAATGTAAACAATGATTGTGGAAGTAGCTATACGCTGGCTTACAGAGGACCCTAAGAATTAGACTGGAGTTCACAGCAGATCCTACTCTATTGTCGGCTACACATGTGAACTGGCCGTCATCAGAGAGAGTCACATTAGAGATTGTGAGAATTGAGTAGGAGGTGTTTCCATTAGACCTTCCCTCTGTGATGTTGATTTGCTCTCCACTCATCAGAACAGTGCCCTCTCTCTCCCATGATATGTTTGGGGCTGGAATTCCAAATGCCGTACACTGGAGTTGAGCAGTCTCTCCAACTATCACCTCTGGAACAATTACTTCAGTTATTTCTGGAGGTTCTGGAGGGAAAAGGTATACTTTATATATAGAAACATGATTATAAAAAATCCACTCTACCTAAAACTTGTAAGAAAATATACTCTGTAGCTTCTCCGACACTATTTCCTGCAATACAACTATAGTTTCCTGTATCTGCCTGAGTCGTGTTTAGGAACTCCAGCTGAGAAATCACGTAAGTTTCATTCACAATATTTGTCACAAAATCAGGAGCTCTGCCTGAATATTCTGGTACGGTCCAGTTGACGTTAGGAAGATGAAATCCACTGGCAGAGCACGTTAGTGTAATGTCAGAGCCTATTACAACCTCCACATAATCAAATGGTGTACTTATTTCAGGAAAAACTGTAAGGGGTAATGTAATGAGGGTAAACAATGATTGTGTTGAAATAGCTATATGGTGGCTTACAGAGGACCCTAAGAATTAGACTGGAGTTCACAGAAGATCCTACTCTATTATCGGCTACACATGTGAAGCGGCCATTATCAAAAAGAGTCACATTAGAGATTGTGAGAATGGAGTAGGAGGTGTTTCCATTAGACCTTCCCTCTGTGATGTTGATTTGCTCTCCACTCATCAGAACAGTGCCCTCTCTCTCCCATGATATGTTTGGGGCTGGAATTCCAAATGCCGTACACTGGAGTTGAGCAGTCTCTCCAACTATCACCTCTGGAACAACTACTTCAGTTATTTCTGGGGGTTCTGGAGGGAAAGGGTATATTTTTATATACACGATAATGGGAAATCCACTTTACCCAAAACTTGTAAGAAAATATACTCTGTAGCTTCTCCGACACTATTTCCTGCAACACAGCTATAGTTTCCTGTATCTGCCTGAGTCGTGTTTAGGAACTCCAGTTGAGAAATCACGTAAGTTTCATTCACAATATTTGTCACAAAATTTGGAGCTCTGTCTGAATATTCTGGTACGGTCCAGTTGAAGTTAGGAAGATGAAATCCTCTGGCAGAGCACGTTAGTGTAATGTCAGAGCCTACTACCACCTCCATATAATCAAATGGTGTACTTATTTCAGGAAGAACTGTAAGGGGTAATGTAATGAATGTAAACAATGATTGTGGAAGTAGCTATATGGTGGCTTACAGAGGACCCTAAGAATTAGACTGGAGTTCACAGAAGATCCTACTCTATTATTGGCTACACATGTGAAGCGGCCATTATCAAAGAGAGTCACATTAGAGATTGTGAGAATGGAGTAGGAGGTGTTTCCATTAGACCTTCCCTCTGTGATGTTGATTTGCTCTCCACTCATCAGAACAGTGCCCTCTCTCTCCCATGATATGTTTGGGGCTGGAATTCCAAATGCCGTACACTGGAGTTGAGCAGTCTCTCCAACTATCACCTCTGGAACAATTACTTCAGTTATTTCTGGAGGTTCTGGAGGGAAAAGGTATACTTTATATATAGAAACATGATTATAAAAAATCCACTCTACCTAAAACTTGTAAGAAAATATACTCTGTAGCTTCTCCGACACTATTTCCTGCAATACAACTATAGTTTCCTGTATCTGCCTGAGTCGTGTTTAGGAACTCCAGCTGAGAAATCACGTAAGTTTCATTCACAATATTTGTCACAAAATCAAGAGCTCTGCCTGAATATTCTGGTACGGTCCAGTTGAAGTTAGGAAGATGAAATCCACTGGCAGAGCACGTTAGTGTAATGTCAGAGCCTATTACAACCTCCACATAATCAAATGGTGTACTTATTTCAGGAAGGACTGTAAGGGGTAATGTAATGAGGGTAAACAATGATTATGGAAGTAGTTATATGGTGGCTTACAGAGGATCCTAAGAATTAGACTGGAGTTCACAGATCCCACTCCATTGTCAGCTACACAAGTAAACTGGCCATCATCAGAGAGAGCCACATTAGAGATTTTGAGAATAGAGTAGGAGGTGTTTCCGTTAGAACCTCCCTCAGTGATATTGATACGCTCTCCACTCATCAGAACAGTACTCTCTCTCTCCCATGATATGTTTGGGGCTGGACTTCCCAATGCCGTACACTGGAGTTGAGCTGTCTCTCCAACTATCACCTCTGGACCAACTACTTCAGTTATTTCTGGGGGTTCTGGAGGAGAAGGGTAATCACAAAGTATACAGCAGTACTCTGTATATGGGTCTGTCCCCATTGAAAACTATATATCACTTTCTACTTGCTGCCTACTGGACTTCTGTGGGTAAGCTATACACAGAAACTAACTCTGATTAAAAATTGCCTAATTTGATTCATGTAATTCTTCATCATCTTTGTTTTGACCCTGCAACAGAAGCACTTATGAATATGAAGCTTTGCACAGTGATATATATATATATATATATATATACTATGTTGCTATGGTAACGGCAGGTTTATATATTGCATATACACCTCATCAATATTCAACATAGCATATATCGTATAAACCATGTCCAATCAGTGTATATTTTCAGATATACACCTGCTATGTTCGGAAGTTTATTTGTGATATATCCCTCGGGCCGTTGGCCCTCGGGAAATATCACAAATAAATTCCTCACAGCAGGTGTATATCTGACATATACACCTCTTGGCCATGGTTTATACATTACATATATATAGTTGTGATATATATATAGTAGGCAATACTTTGATATATTTTGCTAACAAAGTAGCAACAAATGTGGAAATCATTGTGGTGGTAAAACCCAATTATCTATGTTTTGATAAATTCCTAAATAATAGACTTAGGCACATAAAAGATAAAAGTAGAAGTTGGTATTGTGAGATAGCCTCAGGCTGCAGCTTTAAAAGGCTCTGGCGTCAAAAAATCATGCTGAATGTTGCTACAGTATCAGCAAATAACACCATAACTTTTGAATGAAGTGTTTAAAACAAAATCCAAAGTTTGCTCTGTGTCATGTCAAAGTCACTATTAGATCTACCTTCATTTCAATCTGGAAGTCGACTGCACTTGAGAAATAGAATAACAGACAGAAAGACTGATACACAAACCAAGTGCTTGCTATAAATGTGCCTAGGGTTAATAAGCCCCCTCAGTGTGTATATACAAAAAACATGCATTGCAAGTCTTTAAAAAATCACATGACAGATTGTGCTATAGAAATGCTCAATATGTATAGCTAACCGGGAGTATACAGAAGATTTGTAGGCAAAAGATGAAGACTTGGTCACTGAAGAAAAAAGTGGCTCACTGACTTACATTGACTTGTATTCCAAGTAGTGTTTAACTTGTCATTAGCCTTTTTGAGAAAAACTCAGGGTAAATGTTGCTGCAATAGTACCAAGGATGCCACAGTAAGCAAGTAACTTTTGAATCAAGCGTCTATAAAGCCGTAGCCATGAAATATGAAGTGATCCGGTTAAGTGCGCAAGCATCTGCAAGTGGTGATCGAAAGAGGACATGACCAGTCATTAGTGCGCATGTGTGCAGAGTGTTGTGGCCCGAAAATCATTGGTACCTTCATTCCTACATATAAGTTTGTGGCACTTGACAAATAGAGCATCAAACAGACAGATAGACAGACAGACAGACAGACAGACACACACACACGCACACACACAATTATATGATACATATGAACAATATGTATGTGCCCTACACACCAATATTTATACTTGTGTATATGCTATAAGAATAACTTACGTTCATCATCTAAGATAGTGACAATTGCAAAGCCATTACGAATATTCACATCAGTAGTCAATATTGCAGCAAAATTCTCAGAGGACTCCATGTTGCTATTATCCACAATTTGAACAGTATAAGATGCACTCGTCACACCAGATCCGAATGTTACCATAGTAACTACTGGTTGATTGTAATCAGATCCAGCTGTGGGTGAAAGTTAGAGACATTTGTTGATAATAGACTGTACCATGTGTATGAATGAAATGGAGAGACTGACTACTACCAAGCTAGTAAAATAGGTACATGTACTATAGTGATGGGAACCCAGTAGCTAGTGCTACCAATAGAAAGGTGAGAGTAAGTGAACCTCATTAGTTACAGAAAGGTTTGAGCAGAGAGTAGTAGAGTATGGCTGAAAGGTCTGGTCATGCTTCACCTGACTCTGTATATACAAACATAGTCTAATGCATGTACCAGTATATAGGCATACTTATATCAAGGTACACTCCAATAAAATTGTACCTGACAAAAATGAGTGAGAATGTCAATACTCTGAAATTGTGTTTCTCAATAATTATTAACCCGTTATAGCTGAGGTCACTTTCTGATAACTACTTCCAATTCACAGTTGATATTTGGATATGTATTCTAGTAGGAGATGTATACAAAAGTAGTAGGTAATTGATGGCAGTTTCAAAAAGAAAGTATGGAATAAACAAAGAAACTGTATAGTGAAGAATTAAACTACATTCATAAAAACTGCTCACTCATGAGCTGTGATAAAATGTGTAGTCACCAATTATGATTTTCAACTAGGTTGTGCTTCTTTCTGAAGAAGCAGTACCTATGTCATATTTTTGTGGTAATAGAATCAGTCTTTGGATGATTCCCACAGAATCCCACTACTATTCAGAATACAACCACACAAAAGCGCTACAAAAACACACATTTCATAGTATAGAAGGGTTAAACTGAACTTTTCTAGTATAATCATTGTGTTATATATACGATATTGCAGTAGACAATGGTGTGTCATACCTATGGCACTTCCTGATGCAGTAATGACTGTGACAACAACTGTTCTATTCAAATCTCCACTTCTGACAAGCGTCAGGTTTACAACATTATCCACTCCCTCAGTGACAGTGTAGTTAGTGGGATCGAAGGAGACAATGACTGAAAGAAATAAAAAGAACTAAAGTACAAACCCTTGGCACCCACAAACCAAGGGAACAGTGTATATATAATACATGTATATTACATGGAAATAATAAAAAATATACTGACCCAGCCACAGTGTAGGTGAATGCAATGCATCTTGGCGAACCAAAAAAACACTAAAATGTTTAAGGATATAGAGTGATGACAGTACTAAAAACCAAAGAGACCAGAGCATTATATATGCAGCAAGACAGTGGATGATGCACTAGCTACACCTCATGACCTGAAAGGACACCATTACTGGTACTGGTATTATTCTACATAACTGAACCCATTGCACTGAAATTTGATCACACCTTATGATCTAGCAATAGTACCATCCCACAATGACAGTGACCATACAACTCATTCTTTTAATCTCCTGGGATATCACTCACATAGCATTGAAGTGCAAACCTCCCTCCCGGCAGCGCGCGCGTTTTAATATGCGCATAATACATTGGAACTCCGCCTCCGTCTAATGAAAGTATACGGAAAATACCGAAGAATATACTGGCCCAGCCACGGAGAGTATTGTATTTAGTGCCTTAGGCTTTTGAACACTCAAGTGGGACTCTAACCTAGCTAGATATATATGACACTTGCATTCTAGGAAATTACCAGCTTATTGTTGCAGATAACCTCTTGGTTCCATCAACTATAAAGGAGTAGCTATCTGTGTATTCATCTCCATGTCTATGTAATTGGTAGTCACACAAGTGTATTCATGCACCTATCATTCATGCACCTATTATTCTCCACGTCCAAGTCAGGGTGGATTGAACAAACGTTACGGCTCCTACTTCGATGTCTTCATTGTAGCCGAATACACAGCTGTTGTTGTAAGTTACTTCAGGACTTTTTGTACAAGTGCCAGTACTATAGTGATACTAGGCATGCCATGACTCACGCACGCCAGGGGTGTGTTTGCTACCCTCGCTAGCAGTGGTGTTATCTGGAACAATAGCAGCCGTAGCTATTAGTATTGTCCCCCCCCCTTCTTCAGAGACCACTGACGCATGAAATAAACTAAGTAGCCAGATTGAAGTCTTACTCTCTGATTCCGTAGCTCCGTCCTGACACACCGCCACAGCAATCCCCAGTGTTAGAAGATGTTCTATAAGTCTACTCATATCTACAAACAACTTCCTTTACTTTCTTACACCAAAGAACTTTTATATGCACATGCACGTTGCCATTTTATGCATGAGCACACGCGTGAAATACTCAAAGTGGCTGACGGGAAGTATTGCTCCAACAGTTAACGTAATTATGCCTTTCAGTTACAAATACAAGTCCAATACACCAATTACAGCTCTATATTTTTATCACCAGCAATAGAGAATATTTTAGAATCAGATATATGGGAACATGGTAACAAGAGGTGATAATTATACATAAACAGTTTGGGAGAATTGGGAGACTTATCAGTGTACGTGCATGTGATACAAAAACAAGTGTGTGAGAATCAAAAAAGGGAACAGAGCATTACATACACAAAATATTACATAAACCAATATTACACTACTACTGAAGAAGGGACTGCCCTGCTACCAGAGACATCTAAATCCACAAAGAAACCTGCATATGAGCAACTCTAATAAGCTTACAGTTGCGTGTCTACAGGCATCATATTTTATGTGTTCCAGAAGTGAGAGTGACGTTGTTGGGAGTGCATGTGTTCCCTCTGCTGTGCAGGTAAGGATTTATGTTGTTGTCGAATCTACATTTAGGAGAGCGTGCAACCTGAGGAGGAACCGTACAGAAGTACTTCAAAAATAGGTCATTGTTTTGACAAGTGTGTTGGAGTTATCAGTTGTATCATACAATTCTGTTAAGACTAAATGCATGAGCTACGCCTAGCAAGCGGACGGTCGTGGGTTCGAATCCCACCCGAGGCAGTTTTTTCTTTGAAAAATAACTGCCTTGGGCAAGTTGTGTTGTGTTGCTTTGTCTTTCTGTTGTGTTGTGTTGCCTTGTCTTTCTTTCTCTCTAAGCATCTCATGGATAATTAAGTCATGTATATACTTGGTTTGGGGTTTGGCGTCTTTGCTGGTTTCATTATCGCGGCCTTCTCCTTCATACTGAGTTTGAGTTCACCAGTTTATCTGGTTTGTGATGCTTGAGGTGCTTTGGTTGCTTTGTATTGTATATGTGATTCGAGCCCAGCCAGCTGAGCTGCCTCGGTAGCTCAGTTGGTAAGAGCTACGCCTAGCAAGCAGACGGTCGTGGGTTCGAATCCCACCCAAGGCAGTTTTTTCTTTGAAAAATAATTGCCTTGGGCGAGTTGTGTTGTGTTGCTTTGTCTTTCTGTTGTGTTGTGTTGCCTTGTCTTTCTTTCTCTCTAAGCATCTCATGGATAATTAAGTCGTGATGATAACCGCTCTTAGTATTCAGAGGATGTGTAGAATGTTCAGAGAATGCAAAGTGTTGTAGCTCATGAGAGGGAGTGAAGTGTTCTATGTGATCTTTCTTACGAGATGTACTCATTTGTACATAACAATATCATCTTACATGGTCTGTATTGCAGTGTTATCACATGAGAGTGGTGGCGGATGCTTCTGATTGGAGAAGCGTGATTGCCAGCTGCCTGTCTCTGTCACTTGCACTAGGCACATGTTACATGGTGGCAGCAGTGGGTCACAAGCACCACTATCCAAGGATAGCAAGGAGACCCCAAAACAGTCTAACTCATGCACGGCAGTGAATAATTACATACTCCTGCCCCCTCTAGCACTGGAGATTCATGACACCCAAGCAGCTGAGAATTCAAATGGTCATGCACTGCAAAAACATGATGGTCATTTTAACACAAAATGTTGTTTTCTCAGTTGCACTCCTTTTATGGTTGTCACTTATTTATGTAAATGTAACAATTAGTGGCCAAGTATCTTACAGTAAATGTACTTATGTTGTTGTTGTTTCAATCTAGTATGACTCAAGTATGTCGTGTTAGGGTCTATGGAAAGTATATGTGAGGTCCTTTTATGAATATTACAATCACTCAGCCAGTAGATTATATGATGACAATTTACAGATTGAGTGATTAGATGTCCTGTTGCCAAGTTGAAAATCAGCCACCATTGTATGCAAGCCAGGTTTGGAACCCTCACTTACTAAAAGACATTAATAAAATTGAAAAAGTACAGAAATTTGCACTGCGCCTGTGTGTTAAGCAATGGTCCCAAGACTATGAATCCTTGCTCTCTATCTGCGATTTACCCACCCTAGCTACCCGTCGTAAGTACCTTGGTTTATGTACCATGTACAAAATTATAAATGGCCACATCTTCTTTCCACCACAAGTTTTTGCACCCAGAGTAACACCATTATATAAGACCTGCACAACAGATGCTATTCTGTCAGCCCTTTGCTCGAACGAACTCATTCCAACATTCCTTCGTGCCTCATGCATGCTCACTATGGAACAAAATGCCACTTCCTCTTTGCTCAGAAGACTCTATATCTACTTTCAAACCTCATGTAATTAAGTGGTTGTACCTAACTTATCATTAGCTTAGTATCATGTACTTTTATGTAATCTAAGTAACTAGGGCTACACCAAGTATTAGGTTACTGCTATGTGTATTCCTGTGCATTGTTATAAATTGTACACAGGTATTCTGTCTGAAGTTACAAGACAGACATGCAACTAAGATAACTATACATCTATGTTTAACAGCCATTAAATTGTCATTTACATGAATGAGTGACTGGACTACACATGAAAGGATGCATTCTTCTTCTTCTTCTTCTTCTTCTTCTTCTTCTTCTTCTTCTTCTTCTTCTTCTTCTTCTTCTTCTTCTTCTTCTTCTTCTTCTTCTTCTTCTTCTTCTTCTTCTTCTTCTTCTTCTTCTTCTTCTTCTTCTTCTTCTAGCACAAAATTGGTACAAGCATTTACCTGGATTTTTGTACCAAAATGCTCTTATTCCTGTGGACAGTGCCTTTTACTAACGGAATCTTTTTTGGACGAGTAAAGCTACGATATACTAGCACTTCCATGTAGTCAACGTCATTTCCTCGTTATTACTCACGTGCGGCACACACGCAAAGAGCATTGTATTTGTAAGCGAGTATACAACGAAAAATCAGTGAAACAAGGGAGTAAAACATTTCCATTAAAATGTTGAAGGATGTAGGGGTGACAGTGCCAAAAAGTAGAGAAACAAGTGCAGTATATAAAGTGTGAAAAAGTTTTCGTTAAAGGATGTAGGGATGACAATGCTAAAGGTACAGGAACAAGATGCAGTATATGCAGGCAAAACCAGTGATTATGGCATACGAAATAAGAAGCAGCATGAAGGCAAAGGCAAGGGATGGGCATGCAACAATCATAGTATATGTAACCCCATAAAAAAGATGCAGGGAGGGGTTACGCATGTTATGATTGTTGCATGCCCATCCCTTGCCTTTGCCTTCATGCTGCTCCTTATTTCTTATGCCATCATCAATAAAAGCATGTACAGTTAGGTTAAAATACAATATTGAATATGAAGTCCTCATTTCCACTCTCAAGTTTAATGCCTCAATAATCTCATTTGACAACAGATGGACATGACTGTCAGGTAGAGTTGGAGGATGAATCTCAAGTAGGTGAGAAAACCACAGAGTGGGTGGTGTTAGTTCAGCATTGCAGGTGAGACAGTTAAACTTTCAAAATATGGGGCAACCAATGTTATAGACAATTCATTGCAATTGCTTAGTGCCCTGAGTACCTCTGTCCAAGGTCAGGTCCCAAAAGCGGCACCATGGAGTGTGTTGAGCAACTGTAGCAATGATATAGGACGATGAATCTGGTTGAGAGAGAGAATCACTAATATATTTGTAGATGTTCTTTTTCTCATGTCTCGCTATATATTGAAAAAGCATCTTCAGGATTCTCTAAACAGAGCTGTAAGATATCTGTTCAAAGCATCCTACATTGCTGTATGATGAAAACAAATGTATGAGAATAATAATGTACTAATATTTATAATACTTTCATGTCATTGGAGGCCCACCTGGACATTGACAATACAAAATAAATAAAAATAAAACATAGAACAGAGTGACATGAAACAAATTAAAGTAATGAGCAAAGAGAAGTAAACCACATTGGCCAAACCTTTGCTAGCCATCTGTATATGTGCCAGCAATAGTTTGTTCCCTACAGAAGATTCAGCAGGGCACGATACCCAAGGAGTGATCTAGTTCTAACTGAAATTTCACACACACCATAGATATCTATGTACGCACGCACACACGCACACACACACGCACACACATACACACACACACAGACACACAACCTTTGCTGCGCATGCGCGCCGATAACCGAGGAAAGTACTTGTGCCAATTTTGTGGTAGGCCAGTTTTAATTAGAAGATTATGAACAAAAATGCCAGTATTCCAGTGAATTACATACACAGTATATATATACAGTTACAAAAACACTCGCACTATTCTAACTATGTAACAGGGGAATATATCAATTAAATTGTGTTTCCGACTCAAACACATACTCCTTCTCAGAAGTCACCACAGCTGGAGGGTCAAAGGTCTGAGCAGGAGAAACATCTTTAGTATCCAATATCTTTATTTTATTATCTTGATCTTTCTCTTTTGAAGACGTGTAGAGTCTAGATTGTTGTTTCCAATCACTGCTGTATCTTATCAGTAATTTTGCAACTATTACAAAGGAGCATGTTCGCCTAACATTTTCACTCATGATACAGAAGAAGATCAACAGAACCAAACCAATGCCGCCATTTGCAACCACAAATACTACTTGTCCATAAAATCGAAGGCTCCCAGCGTGAAGAGGATGTGTTGCAGGCAGACCTAATCCCCAGCCAACGTCAAACAGAAATATGACTAGGAAGACACCAGTGTACTCCCTCACCCAGGAACTTGTCACATGCTTTCTGTATTTTCTGAAAAAACATAAGCAGGGAAATAGCAACAGGCCCAAACAGAGAGGTAGGTGAACCAAAGCCCAGGGTAATACCAGCCCATAGTAGAATGCCCCCTCCACTGGTCTGCAGCTGTAGGGAGAGATGCAACTGAGCATTAATAAGTGGATATGTACTGCAGATGAACCTCACAAGGCATTGTCATTGGTGTAGGTAGGACTGAGTCCCACAGCTAAACCCACAATCACTGCTGGTAAAACTAAAATATAAACACAATAGTGGTACTAAACAATGATATTCCTTCCACAAAATATAGTCACTTACTCCATGAGGTGACTATCCCTGAGAGAACAATGCAGAATTTTTCTCCACTACTTCTCTGCTTGTCTGGTCTTCTGAACATAGTCAAGGCCAGACAAGTCAAAGACAGAGCAGTGACCAGAAAGAGATAATGTAACACTGCAGCAAGACTGGGGCAACTATTCTCTGAGAAGTGACCATGATATGACCCAATAAATGTAATGTTAAGAAAAATGTGAGCTGTGCATGTGTTAATAAGGAACACTCCAATAACAGTGCACCATTCGGACCTGGATGAAACAGAGATGACAGCTATCAATACATAAATTTGCAGAAATATATAATGTAAGCTGTGTAATAGGCAAAGCAACCAGCAGCTGAAATACATACACTATACATGTATACAAACATGCAAAAACACACTTAGTGTATATGATGGTGAGTATCATTAATACTGCAGAAATGATACACCCACTGTATACAGAGGCGTCTATATCTCTGTCATCTGGTGGTGAGCTTTCCTTGGGTGAGGTGTCCTGAAAAAACAACAACAGCAGATGTTAGTGTCATAGCTAGCTAGTGGTATTAACTGTTAGTTGTTTTCATGTCGAAAAACTCTGCATACCACTAAGAGGCCAAAGCTTGTGAGGTGATTACAGGTGCAAATAGCCATGTCTTCATCCTCACGCACCAATCTGCAACCCTCTTCTGACCATGCTCCATACCCTTCATCCAGTGTTTGGTTCCAAAACACACACATCGAGATGCTCCCATTCTCCATTGCCTATACATAAACACACAATTATTCAACAATAAGTCCAAGATCCCTGGAGCATTTGTTCCTTATTTTCTTACCTCTTCATTCTTAGCAAAGGTAAGGGTGATCACATCCTCAATATCTGACACAGTAAGTCCCTCAGAAAGCTGTGCTCCTATCACAGTGCTGCCCAGTACAAGAGTTGTACGATTGTTCTCTGTGATGTACTCCTCACGTTCTAAAAAGAGCCCCTCACTTGTGAACATTGTAAACACTATCCTAGGGTATTGGTGACCCTCCAGAATTGAGGCCAGATCACTTGAAATACTAGCAGATGATGTAATAGTGAAGTCATCTTCAAGAAGGCCAGAGCCAGAGCCAGAGCCAGAGATGTTTCCTATATGAAAGGATGTGGAACTGCCAGTAAATGTGTCAAAATTAAAGTTGAAGTCCACAACAGCTACAAACGTGTCTTGAGGTAACACCAGTGGTGGGATGGCAGGTAGTGGGTAACCATCTAACACCTTGTTCAAACCATCCAAGATTCTGAGAAAACAAAAAACATTAGTGCATGCAATATTGCCGTTGGCTTGGAACCTACATAGAAGAGGAGTTAAAGCTTTCTTGACTGCTCTGTAAGATCTCAATGGGTACTGATAGCAAGTGATCAATGGTAGACAGAACATTGTCACTTGTCTATAAAAGGATATACATAGTTAAGATGATGGTAGCATATAAGCAGTGACCACATACAAAAGCATTTCCAGATGTGTTTTGTACTGCTAGTTCCACATTCACAGCTCCTAGATATACATCCAGACTGCTAAAATCATTGGGTTTGTTGGTTACAATGGGAAGCTGCTCATTCTAAAGTGAATGGAGAGATTACTAATACCATGTATTTAATAACAACATGCTTGCTCACATCAGGCAGGGAGCATAATATTCTTGTCGTATCACTGAAATTACACTGCGAATCATCTGCCTCAGCCCAATTGACCACACCCCCAAAGCTGGCACATCTCCGAGTAGCACTTAATGGAAGAGAAACGGCATCACATGGACATGGCAACTCTACCAATCCTCCAAAAGGCTGTTCTGTCCAGAGAAGTTCCAAATCCAAACCACTAAATGAGTCTGACTTGACTGTGGTGACATTATCTGGACATCCATCTGTTATATAGAAGTATGCTGAAATAATCCAACCATTACCAAGCCTTTTCTTGCCTTACCTGTTCTCTTACTTTCATTAATGTACATTTCAATTCCTAGTTCTTCCCTTACTCTGTCGAAGAGATCAGTAACTGCACCTACCACTTCAGCAAGCTTTATATCTTCTCCATCCACTGACTGGAGTGTGATGAACATGGCCCAATGACTGTTGGATAGTATGAGTATGATACATTTTTACTTTCATTAACATCGCTTACTTTTCCAGTGTCTGATTGAATAGCCCTATGCAGAGCACACTAGTTGCTGTACCATTCCCAATGACTATGACACTCTCCTCAACCTGGGTGTCAAACTACATACACGAATACACAGGAATCAATAACAGTTGGAGGTATACACTGCATGCCATTATCTCACCCATTTATCAACAGTTAACAAGTTGTATGAGTCCGTGTCAACAGAAAATTCATACTGGGCCACACCTAAGTGAAAGTTTAGATCATTTCTTCATATATTTAAGCGTCCATTACATAAATATCTACCTCTGATATTCAGATATGCTTCCTCAGATGTTACATTACCAAGAGAGTTTATAGCAGTGCAATAATAGGTTGCCCTGTCCAGCTCCACTATAACCAACATTTTCTGGGTGGCCCCTATAATTTCCAGCCCATCTTTGTACCACGTGATGACTGGTTCTGGATTACCAATTGCATCACACTCAAATACTACATCTACCAAGTGTTGGGCAAAAGTTGTTTGAGGGGACTTCAGTAACACTGGAGGTGAGAGCAGTGAACTGTCTGGAGGGAGAAAACAGTGAAGTATAATATATGTGTGTAGGTTCAAGCATATTTAGGGACTTTATATCACTCATTCAATGCAGGCTCTGAAGAGATAATATGAATTTATATGAATTTTCCATAACATTTGAGTACATTGTATAGTACAAGGCATATATGGTTCATTATTTTCACTGGAATCCCCAAAGGAGGGAAGTGGTGCTCCTAATCTTACTCTGGTCACATTGTGTTCCAGTCCAGCCATCACGACATGTACAGCTGTAAGAGTTTCCTCTACTCACACATGTTCCACCATTCAGGCACAATGTGGTAGTACTGCACATATCCAGTGACACAGCTGCCAAAAGTGTAATACTCATCAAAGTGGATGTATGCAAAAGATATGGTATAGTGCCTGTACCATTCACTGTGACTTGGTGAGCACCAGGAAGGCTAGTGGTGCTGAGAGTATTGGTGGCCCGACAAGAGTAAAATCCTGAATCACGTTCCATGCTGTCTTCCACTGTTAAAATGCTCTCTTTGGCTTCGGAAACATTTACTCTGAATCCTGGGATCACATGCTCGGTGATTTGGATGCGGCTGGAGAGCTTGATATGGCGAGTCAGTGGACAGTCATCCTTGAGCCATGTAATATCTGGCAAAGGAACACCATCTGCTGTACATGACAGAGAAAATGTCTCACCCACAAATCCCCTGTATTCTGTTGTTCCATCCAAAATAACTGGCTCAGCTGTTAGGACAAAGGAAGAGTAAACTCAAATAAGAAATCTAGTAATTTTCTCTCTCTCTCTGTTTCACCTGTTACATTGATTAGAAAGGAGTGCAATGTCATATTACCACCATCCACTCCATTGGAGGCACTACATGATACTTGGCTAGTTGTACCAGAAAGTGTCGGACAGAGAAGAAGGGCGGAGTACACTATTCCCACTCCATTCCTCACAAACTGACGTGTATGTACAGAACTGTCAGTCCTATTGGTGCCAATGGTTTGAAAAGTGGTGTTCCTCTGTAATAGTGACCATGAAATTTTAGGTGATGGACTACCATATGCAACACAGCTGGCTATTACACTCTGTTTCATATCTGCAATTATATCTTCATCCTCTGAAATTGGGAAAGAGGACAAGTAAAACTCCTTTCATTATTGTAACATGGCATCAATATAATAATGTACCTGGAGTTCTTAGGAGAACTGGAGGGACTTCAACAACTGTTATTCCAAATTCTACTTCATTCTTTCCCTCATCGGTGATAGCTGTACAGCTATAGATGCCATTGTCTATTTTAGTTGTACTGCATATTCTAAGAAATGACTGTCTGAATATGTGTCCACCAATGACTACTGTCTCATTCCATGTGGATATTCTGCTGTCATTGATTGCTAAGCCAAAGCCATCTTTATTCCACACCATGTGGGGTAGGGGTATGCCATACCCCATACATGACAGAAGTAATGTGCTCCCTGCGAAAAACTCCGAGGCGTTGGGGTAAATTACAATCTGTGGTATATATTTAACTGCAAAGAAAAGTAACAAGATATATACATAGAGTGAAGTTCCTTTAGGCAGGGCTAGGGCTAGGGCTAGCAGTACACTGTGAGATGAGGACACCTCTGCTAGATAGTCCCAAATTAACATTTTAACAATCAGGACACAGAGAAATCCAGGCTGCTTTATAAAAGTTCTCATACTTACCTTTGATGTGAACAGCAAATGTTTCCATTGATGTGGAAACATTATTGGAAGCAATGCAAGTATACTGATCGTCATCAGTCAGTTTGAGAGAACACAGGTAGAGGATGGACCTCACAAATGTCACATGCCTAGTCACTATCTCGGTCTCATTAAGAAGATATGGTTGTCTCAATGGTTGGTTATTTCTCATCCACGTAACAGTAGGGAGGGGGAGTCCGTATACCACACACGAGAGGGTTAAAGACTCCCCCACATAGGCAATGGTGTCATTGGGAGCCACTGCTACATTTGCTGGTACTGAAATACAGTCACAATATATATGATAATATATTAAAGACTAAGGTCAACAGTGTGGTGTGTGTAGCTAAGTTGTCTACATTAGCACCATCAACTCATGCATTATACTGCTGTTAAAAGCTGTACTGACCTTGTATATTGAGTTGGAAGCTTACTTCTAAATCATTCCCTGCTCTGTTAGTAACTCTACAACTGTACTTGCCAGCATCCGAACGAGTGACTACATCAATTGTTAGTGTTGAGTTGACTACACCATTAGCCCCAATGCTCTCTGATATTGTCACTCTGGATGTATTCTGCACAGTCTGAGTCCCATTGTCATCACATTTTGTCCATATGATCGAAGGCCTATACACACTAGTAACCTCACAGTAGACTGTCACACTGTCTGCTATAATGACATCTAAATCTTCAGTGTGGCTCACAATCATTGTTGGCTCTGGGTTGTGGAGACAGACAGGTGTTGACTATGTACACTGTCAATGTGTGAGTCTCACTGTTGCATATACGTAGAGTACACACCTAATACTTGCAGGAAAATGTAGCCAGTATCATTACTGATACTGTTCTCTGCAGTACAACTGTAGTTCCCAGTGTCTGCCTGTTCAGTGTCAAAGATGTCTAGTTGTGAAGCAATGTAGGTGTCATTTATATTCATATGTGAGATTGTGGCTCTACCACTCATTGTATCTGGCATACTCCAAGTGATGTTTGGAAGGTCTAATCCAATAGCTGAACATGTCAGGCTGACATTGCTGCCTGCTACCACTTCAACAATTTCAGAAGACACAGACAACGTAGGAGGAACTAATTGAAACAATTAGTACAGTAATAGGCATTCACATACTAACTACTAACTACTAACTTACATAAGATGGTCAAATGAAGAAAAGAATTCACAGAGGATCCCACTCCATTGTCGGCTACACAGGTGAACTGGCCATCATCAGAGAGAGCCACATTAGAGATTGTGAGAATGGAGTAGGAGGTATTTCCATTAGACCTTCCCATGGTGATGTTGACACGCTCTCCACTCATCAGAACAGTACCCTCTCTCTCCCATGATATGTTTGGGGCTGGAATTCCAAATGCCGTACACTGGAGTTGAGCAGTCTCTCCAACTATCACCTCTGGACCGACTACTTCAGTTATTTCTGGTGGTTCTGGAGGGAAAGGGCATACATTTATGTACATAATGACGGGAAATCCACTTTACCTAAAACTTGTAAGAAAATATACTCTGTAGCTTCTCTGACACTATTTCCTGCAATACAGCTATAGTTTCCTGTATCTGCCTGAGTCGTGTTTAGGAACTCCAGTTGAGAAATTACGTAAGTTTCATTTACAATATTTATCACAAAATCTGGAGCTCTGCCTGAATATTCTGGTACAGTCCAGTTGAAGTTAGGAAGATGAAATCCACTGGCAGAGCACGTTAGTGTAATGTCAGAGCCTATTACAACCTCCACATAATCAAATGGTGTACTTATTTCAGGAAGAACTGTAAGGGGTAATGTAATGAGGGTAAACAATGATTTTGGAAGTAGCTATATGGTGGCTTACAGAGGATCCTAAGAATTAGACTGGAGTTCACAGAAGATCCTACTCTATTATCGGCTACACATGTGAAGCGGCCATCATCAGAAAGTGTCACATTAGAGATTGTGAAAATGGAGTAGGAGGTGTTTCCATTAGACCTTCCTTCAGTGATGTTGATACGCTCTCCACTCATCAGAACAGTGCCCTCTCTCTCCCATGATATGTTTGGGGCTGGAATTCCAAATGCCGTACACTGGAGTTGAGCAGTCTCTCCAATTATCACATGGGAAATCCACTTTACCCAAAACTTGTAAGAAAATATACTGTGTAGCTTCTCCGACACTATTTCCTGCAATACAGCTATAGTTTCCTGTATCTGCCTGAGTCATGTTTAGGAACTCCAGTTGAGAAATCACATAAGTTTCATTCACAATATTTGTCACAAAATCAGGAGCTCTGCCTGAATATTCTGGTATGGTCCAGTTGAAGTTAGGAAGATGAAATCCACTGGCAGAGCAAATTAGTGTAATGTCAGAGCCTATTACAACCTCCACATAATCAAATGGTGTACTTATTTCAGGAAGAACTGTAAGGGGTAATGTAATGAATGTAAACAATGATTGTGGAAGTAGCTATATGGTGGCTTACAGAGGACCCTAAGAATTAGACTGGAGTTCACAGCAGATCCTACTCTATTGTCGGCTACACATATGAACTGGCCATCATCAGAGAGAGTCACATTAGAGATTGCGAGAATGGAGTAGGAGGTGTTTCCATTAGACCTTCCCTCTGTGATGTTGATTTGCTCTCCACTCATCAGAACAGTGCCCTCTCTCTCCCATGATATGTTTGGGGCTGGAATTCCAAATGCCGTACACTGGAGTTTAGCAGTCTCTCCAACTATCACCTCTGGAACAATTACTTCAGTTATTTCTGGGGGTTCTGGAGGGAAAAGGTATACTTTATATATAGAAACATGATTATAAAAAATCCACTCTACCTAAAACTTGTAAGAAAATATACTCTGTAGCTTCTCCGACACTATTTCCTGCAATACAGCTATAGTTTCCTGTATCTGCCTGAGTCGTGTTTAGGAACTCCAGTTGAGAAATCACGTAAGTTTCATTCACAATATTTGTCACAAACTTTGGAGCTCTGTCTGAATATTCTGGTACGGTCCAGTTGAAGTTAGGAAGATGAAATCCACTGGCAGAGCACGTTAGTGTAATGTCAGAGCCTATTACAACCTCCACATAATCAAATGGTGTACTTATTTCAGGAAGGACTGTAAGGGGTAATGTAATGAGGGTAAACAATGATTGTGGAAATAGCTATATGGTGGCTTACAGAGGACCCTAAGAATTAGACTGGAGTTCACAGAAGATCCTACTCTATTATCGGCTACACATGTGAAGCGGCCATTATCAGAGAAAACCACATTAGAGATTGTGAGAATGGAGTAGGAGGTTTTTCTATTAGACCTTCCTTCAGTGATGCTGATACGCTCTTCACTCATCAGAACAATGCCCTCTCTCTCCCATGATATGTTTGGGGCTGGAATTCCAAATGCCGTACACTGGAGTTGAGCAGTCTCTCCAACTATCACCTCTGGACCAACTACTTCAGTTATTTCTGGGGGTTCTGGAGGGAAAGGGTATATTTTTATATACTAAATAATGGGAAATCCACTTTACCCAAAACTTGTAAGAAAATATACTGTGTAGCTTCTCCGACACTATTTCCTGCAATACAGCTATAGTTTCCTGTATCTGCCTGAGTCGTGTTTAGGAACTCCAGTTGAGAAATCACATAAGTTTCATTCACAATATTTGTCACAAAATCAGGAGCTCTGCCTGAATATTCTGGTATGATCCAGTTGAAGTTAGGAAGATGAAATCCACTGGCAGAGCAAATTAGTGTAATGTCAGAGCCTATTACAACCTCCACATAATCAAATGGTGTACTTATTTCAGGAAGAACTATAAGGGGTAATGTAATGAATGTAAACAATGATTGTGGAAGTAGCTATATGGTGGCTTACAGAGGACCCTAAGAATTAGACTGGAGTTCACAGCAGATCCTACTCTATTGTCGGCTACACATATGAACTGGCCATCATCAGAGAGAGTCACATTAGAGATTGCAAGAATGGAGTAGGAGGTGTTTCCATTAGACCTTCCCTCTGTGATGTTGATTTGCTCTCCACTCATCAGAACAGTGCCCTCTCTCTCCCATGATATGTTTGGGGCTGGAATTCCAAATGCCGTACACTGGAGTTTAGCAGTCTCTCCAACTATCACCTCTGGAACAATTACTTCAATTATTTCTGGGGGTTCTGGAGGGAAAAGGTATACTTTATATATAGAAACATGATTATAAAAAATCCACTTTACCTAAAACTTGTAAGAAAATATACTCTGTAGCTTCTCCGACACTATTTCCTGCAATACAGCTATAGTTTCCTGTATCTGCCTGAGTCGTGTTTAGGAACTCCAGTTGAGAAATCACGTAAGTTTCATTCACAATATTTGTCACAAAATTTGGAGCTCTGTCTGAATATTCTGGTACGGTCCAGTTGAAGTTAGGAAGATGAAATCCACTGGCAGAGCACGTTAGTGTAATGTCAGAGCCTATTACAACCTCCACATAATCAAATGGTGTACTTATTTCATGAAGGACTGTAAGGGGTAATGTAATGAGGGTAAACAATGATTGTGGAAATAGCTATATGGTGGCTTACAGAGGACCCTAAGAATTAGACTGGAGTTCACAGAAGATCCTACTCTATTATCGGCTACACATGTGAAGCGGCCATTATCAGAGAAAACCACATTAGAGATTGTGAGAATGGAGTAGGAGGTGTTTCCATTAGACCTTCCTTCAGTGATGCTGATACGCTCTTCACTCATCAGAACAATGCCCTCTCTCTCCCATGATATGTTTGGGGCTGGAATTCCAAATGCCGTACACTGGAGTTGAGCAGTCTCTCCAACTATCACCTCTGGACCAACTACTTCAGTTATTTCTGGGGGTTCTGGAGGGAAAGGGTATATTTTTATATACACAATAATGGGAAATCCACTTTACCCAAAACTTGTAAGAAAATATACTGTGTAGCTTCTCCGACACTATTTCCTGCAATACAGCTATAGTTTCCTGTATCTGCCTGAGTCGTGTTTAGGAACTCCAGTTGAGAAATCACATAAGTTTCATTCACAATATTTGTCACAAAATCAGGAGCTCTGCCTGAATATTCTGGTACGGTCCAGTTGAAGTTAGGAAGATGAAATCCACTGGCAGAGCAAATTAGTGTAATGTCAGAGCCTATTACAACCTCCACATAATCAAATGGTGTACTTATTTCAGGAAGGACTGTAAGGGGTAATGTAATGAATGTAAACAATGATTGTGGAAGTAGCTATATGGTGGCTTACAGAGGACCCTAAGAATTAGACTGGAGTTCACAGAAGATCCTACTCTATTGTCAGCTACACATGTGAACTGGCCATCATCAGAGAGAGTCACATTAGAGATTGCGAGAATGGAGTAGGAGGTGTTTCCATTAGACCTTCCCTCTGTGATGTTGATTTGCTCTCCACTCATCAGAACAGTGCCCTCTCTCTCCCATGATATGTTTGGGGCTGGAATTCCAAATGCCATACACTGGAGTTGAGCAGTCTCTCCAACTATCACCTCTGGAACAATTACTTCAGTTATTTCTGGGGGTTCTGGAGGGAAAAGGTATACTTTATATATAGAAACATGATTATAAAAAATCCACTCTACCTAAAACTTGTAAGAAAATATACTCTGTAGCTTCTCCGACACTATTTCCTGCAATACAGCTATAGTTTCCTGTATCTGCCTGAGTCGTGTTTAGGAACTCCAGTTGAGAAATCACGTAAGTTTCATTCACAATATTTGTCACAAAATTTGGAGCTCTGTCTGAATATTCTGGTACGGTCCAGTTGAAGTTAGGAAGATGAAATCCACTGGCAGAGCACGTTAGTGTAATGTCAGAGCCTATTACAACCTCCACATAATCAAATGGTGTACTTATTTCAGGAAGGACTGTAAGGGGTAATGTAATGAGGGTAAACAATGATTGTGGAAATAGCTATATGGTGGCTTACAGAGGATTCTAAGAATTAGACTGGAGTTCACAGAAGATCCTACTCTATTATCGGCTACACATGTGAAGCGGCCATTATCAGAGAGAGTCACATTAGAGATTGTGAGAATGGAGTAGGAGGTGTTTCCATTAGACCTTCCTTCAGTGATGCTGATACGCTCTTCACTCATCAGAACAGTGCCCTCTCTCTCCCATGATATGTTTGGGGCTGGAATTCCAAATGCCGTACACTGGAGTTGAGCAGTCTCTCCAACTATCACCTCTGGACCAACTACTTCAGTTATTTCTGGGGGTTCTGGAGGGAAAGGGTATATTTTTATATACACAATAATGGGAAATCCACTTTACCCAAAACTTGTAAGAAAATATACTGTGTAGCTTCTCCGACACTATTTCCTGCAATACAGCTATAGTTTCCTGTATCTGCCTGAGTCGTGTTTAGGAACTCCAGTTGAGAAATCACATAAGTTTCATTCACAATATTTGTCACAAAATCAGGAGCTCTGCCTGAATATTCTGGTACGGTCCAGTTGAAGTTAGGAAGATGAAATCCACTGGCAGAACACATTAGTGTAATGTCAGAGCCTATTACAGCCTCCACATAATCAAATGGTGTACTTATTTCAGGAAGAACTGTAAGGGGTAATGTAATGAATGTAAACAATGATTGTGGAAATAGCTATATGGTGGCTTACAGAGGATCCTAAGAATTAGACTGGAGTTCACAGAAGATCCTACTCTATTGTCAGCTACACATGTGAAGCGGCCATTATCAGAGAGAGTCACATTAGAGATTGTGAGAATGGAGTAGGAGCTGTTTCCATTAGACCTTCCCTCTGTGATGTTGATTTGCTCTCCACTCATCAGAACAGTGCCCTCTCTCTCCCATGATATGTTTGGGGCTGGAATTCCAAATGCCGTACACTGGAGTTTAGCAGTCTCTCCAACTATCACCTCTGGAACAATTACTTCAGTTATTTCTGGGGGTTCTGGAGGGAAAAGGTATACTTTATATATAGAAACATGATTATAAAAAATCCACTCTACCTAAAACTTGTAAGAAAATATACTCTGTAGCTTCTCCGACACTATTTCCTGCAATACAGCTATAGTTTCCTGTATCTGCCTGAGTCGTGTTTAGGAACTCCAATTGAGAAATCACGTAAGTTTCATTCACAATATTTGTCACAAAATTTGGAGCTCTGTCTGAATATTCTGGTACGGTCCAGTTGAAGTTAGGAAGATGAAATCCACTGGCAGAGCACGTTAGTGTAATATCAGAGCCTATTACAACCTCCACATAATCAAATGGTGTACTTATTTCAGGAAGAACTATAAGGGGTAATGTAATGAATGTAAACAATGACTGTGGAAATAGCTATATGGTGGCTTACAGAGGATCTTAAGAATTAGACTGGAGTTCACAGAAGATCCTACTCTATTGTCAGCTACACATATGAACTGGCCATCATCAGAAAGAGTCACATTAGAGATTGTGAGAATGGAGTAGGAGGTGTTTCCATTAGACCTTCCTTCAGTGATGCTGATACGCTCTTCACTCATCAGAACAGTGCCCTCTCTCTCCCATGATATGTTTGGGGCTGGAATTCCAAATGCCGTACACTGGAGTTGAGCAGTCTCTCCAACTATCACCTCTGGACCAACTACTTCAGTTATTTCTGGGGGTTCTGGAGGGAAAGGGTATATTTTTATATACACAATGATGGGAAATCCACTTTACCCAAAACTTGTAAGAAAATATACTCTGTAGCTTCTCCGACACTATTTCCTGCAATACAGCTATAGTTTCCTGTATCTGCCTGAGTCGTGTTTAGGAACTCCAGTTGAGAAATCACATAAGTTTCATTCACAATATTTGTCACAAAATCAGGAGCTCTGCCTGAATATTCTGGTACGGTCCAGTTGAAGTTAGGAAGATGAAATCCACTGGCAGAGCACGTTAGTGTAATGTCAGAGCCTATTACAACCTCCACATAATCAAATGGTGTACTTATTTCAGGAAGGACTGTAAGGGGTAATGTAATGAGGGTAAACAATGATTGTGGAAATAGCTATATGGTGGCTTACAGAGGACCCTAAGAATTAGACTGGAGTTCACAGAAGATCCTACTCTATTATCGGCTACACATGTGAAGCGGCCATTATCAGAGAAAACCACATTAGAGATTGTGAGAATGGAGTAGGAGGTTTTTCCATTAGACCTTCCTTCAGTGATGCTGATACGCTCTTCACTCATCAGAACAATGCCCTCTCTCTCCCATGATATGTTTGGGGCTGGAATTCCAAATGCCGTACACTGGAGTTGAGCAGTCTCTCCAACTATCACCTCTGGACCAACTACTTCAGTTATTTCTGGGGGTTCTGGAGGGAAAGGGTATATTTTTATATACACAATAATGGGAAATCCACTTTACCCAAAACTTGTAAGAAAATATACTGTGTAGCTTCTCCGACACTATTTCCTGCAATACAGCTATAGTTTCCTGTATCTGCCTGAGTCGTGTTTAGGAACTCCAGTTGAGAAATCACATAAGTTTCATTCACAATATTTGTCACAAAATCAGGAGCTCTGCCTGAATATTCTGGTATGGTCCAGTTGAAGTTAGGAAGATGAAATCCACTGGCAGAGCAAATTAGTGTAATGTCAGAGCCTATTACAACCTCCACATAATCAAATGGTGTACTTATTTCAGGAAGAACTATAAGGGGTAATGTAATGAATGTAAACAATGATTGTGGAAGTAGCTATATGGTGGCTTACAGAGGACCCTAAGAATTAGACTGGAGTTCACAGAAGATCCTACTCTATTGTCGGCTACACATATGAACTGGCCATCATCAGAGAGAGTCACATTAGAGATTGTGAGAATGGAGTAGGAGGTGTTTCCATTAGACCTTCCCTCTGTGATGTTGATTTGCTCTCCACTCATCAGAACAGTGCCCTCTCTCTCCCATGATATGTTTGGGGCTGGAATTCCAAATGCCGTACACTGGAGTTTAGCAGTCTCTCCAACTATCACCTCTGGAACAATTACTTCAGTTATTTCTGGGGGTTCTGGAGGGAAAAGGTATACTTTATATATAGAAACATGATTATAAAAAATCCACTCTACCTAAAACTTGTAAGAAAATATACTCTGTAGCTTCTCCGACACTATTTCCTGCAATACAGCTATAGTTTCCTGTATCTGCCTGAGTCGTGTTTAGGAACTCCAATTGAGAAATCACGTAAGTTTCATTCACAATATTTGTCACAAAATTTGGAGCTCTGTCTGAATATTCTGGTACGGTCCAGTTGATGTTAGGAAGATGAAATCCACTGGCAGAGCACGTTAGTGTAATGTCAGAGCCTATTACAACCTCCACATAATCAAATGGTGTACTTATTTCAGGAAGAACTGTAAGGGGTAATGTAATGAGGGTAAACAATGATTGTGGAAGTAGCTATATGGTGGCTTACAAAGGATCCTAAGAATTAGACTGGAGTTCACAGAAGATCCTACTCCATTGTCAGCTACACATATGAACTGGCCATCATCAGAAAGAGTCACATTAGAGATTGTGAGAATGGAGTAGGAGGTGTTTCCATTAGACCTTCCTTCAGTGATGCTGATACGCTCTTCACTCATCAGAACAGTGCCCTCTCTCTCCCATGATATGTTTGGGGCTGGAATTCCAAATGCCGTACACTGGAGTTGAGCAGTCTCTCCAACTATCACCTCTGGACCAACTACTTCAGTTATTTCTGGTGGTTCTTCAGTTATTTCTGGTGGTTCTGAAGGGAAAGGGTATATTTGTAGGTACATAATGACGGGAAATCCACTATACCTAAAACTTGTAAGAAAATACAGTCTGTAGCTTCTCCGACATTATTTCCTGCCATACAGCAATAGTTTCCTGTGTCTTCCTGAGTCGTGTTCAGGAACTCCAGTTGAGAAATCACGTAAGTTTCATTCACAATATTTGTCACAAAATCTGGAGGTCTGCCTGAATATTCTGGTACAGTCCAGTTGATGTTAGGAAGATAAAATCCACTGGCAGAGCACGTTAGTGTAATGTCAGAACCTATTACCACTTCCACGTAATCAAATGGTGTACTTATTTCAGGAAGAACTGTAAGGGATAATGTAATGAGGGTAAACAATGATTGTGGAAATAGCTATATGGTGGCTTACAGATGATCCTAAGGATTAGACTGGAGTTCACTGGAGGTCCTACTCCATTGTTAGCTAAACATGTGAACTGGCCATCATCAGAGAGAGTCACATTAGAGATTGTTAGATTGGAGTAGGTGTTTCCATTAGACATTCTCTCAGTGATGTTGATACGCTCTCCACTCATCAGAACAGTTCCCTCTCTCTGCCATGCTATGCGTGGAGCTGGAATTCCAAATGCTATGCACTGGAGTTGAGCAGTCTCTCCAAGTATCACCTCTGGACCAACTACGCCAGATATTTCAGGTGGTTCTGGAGGGAAATGTAATCACACAGTACAGTACTACTGTATATGTGGGAATTGCTATGGTCAGTCCCCATTAAATAAGTTTTTTAGTTGCTGCCCACTGGACTTCTGTGTGTAAGCTTTACGCAGAACCTAACTCTGATTAAAATTGCATAATTTATTTGTGAGAAAGGTGTTAAATTAACAGAGGTATAGTTTGTTTTAATTCTTCATTATATTCTTTTTCTTTTGCTTCAATCAGTGTAACAGAAGCCCTTATGAACATGAAACTTTGCACACACCATAAAAACATGGTGGTTATTTTAACACACAAAATGTTGTTATCTGTATCTCAGTTACACTACTTTCATGTGTAGTCTAGCCAGTTATTCATGTAAATGACAATTAATGGCTGACAAAGGTGTATAGTTATCTCAGTTGGATACCCATCTTGTAACTTCAGACAGAGAATGCTATGTACAGTGGCTGATATTCAACTTGGAATGTAACAACAGCACATCTAATCACTCAACCTGTAAATTGTTATCACCATAATTTACTGACTGAGTGATTATATAATTAGACATAAAAGGAGCTCACATATTTTCCATAGACCGTAACATGACTTCCTTAGTCGTACTAGTTTTAAAAATTACATTTACTGTAAGATTATTCAGCCATTAAATTGTGATTTACATGAATGAGTGCATGACTACACATGAAAGGGAGTGCAACTGAGATGACAACATTTTGTGTTAAAATATTTGCAGTGCAGTGATATATATAGTTTCTCGGTGGGTATCATCATGTTAATAAACAATGAAGTTCTTGAAATAGCCTCAGGCCGTGTATTATAATGGGGGTCACACAGTCCTATAGCTAACTAATGAAAGCTCCACTAAATGTGTAAATTTTGTAAATAAAACTGTTGTATAATATAAGAACAAATAGCCTCAGGCAAGCATTACTGTATCTCACTAACAAAAGTTCCACTAAAAATGTTGTGACACTCTCTATATATAACAACAAAATAGTCTCAGGCAATACTTTGGTATATCTCGCTAACAAAAGTAGTAACAAATGTGGAAATCAGTGTGGTGGTAAATCTTAACAACCCAATTATATATATTTTAATAAAATATCTGTAAACTCATAAATAAGCCATATCTTAATAACAAACAGCACTACAAAAGTATAAGTTGGTATTGTGAGATATGCCCCAACAATTCGTGCTAACATTTTTGCAAGACAACAAGAATTGTAGCCCATGCAGCAGCAATACAAATCAAAGTGCTGCCCCTGCAGGTATATTCAATACCACTAACCACAACAGGTGGTATGCATATCACTGGGCCGTATTCATATCCACTGGAAACATAAGAATAACTGAGAAGTCATAACAACAGTGATTGGTTGTTGCTGGGCTACAAATTGGTTAACCCACAGATTCCATCAAATATCCCCTCAGATGTCCTTGGGCAGTATAGTAAACAGCTTCGGGTATATCTAGTACCGCTTCAGAGCCCGTAGGTTAACCTATACATATATACCTTGTTCTTGTAATAATTATCCCTCTACACACCAGCTAATTTATCTGTCAGCTATATGATAGTCTGCAGTACATTACGTTTGTTAACAAGTACACTGTCCCTGACAAAGACCATTATTTAAAGGGGGAGTAAACATTGATGAGAGATTATTGCTTACATTAGGGGAAAAAATTAAGGGGGACAGGTAATTGAAAAAATTGGGAATTTTGAAATGAAATATAGGTAGCTGTAAAAAAAGAGGTGATTGTTTTGACCAGTGTGTGTGGTTACCTCAGTCTGTCAGCTCAGGTACAGTAGATTCTCGGTTATCCGAATCGCGATTTAATATCTGAACTCTCGATTATCCTGAAAAGTAAATTCGCTTGCCGAGCGCATTAGCACGAGGCAGCTAATACGGATCCATATCTCAGCCAATGCGTACGTACGTACGCATGCTTCAGGGATATCATTAGTCATGCTCAATTTCCTTGGTGTGGCACGGCAACTTCCGCAAGTATAATGTATACTGGATGTACATGTATGTACACTACTTCTACAGGCATTGCTGTGTGTGCGTGTGTGAATGCCATATGTTGCAAATAATTCCTTGTTGTTCAAAGACGTCGATGCATGGCGCTCGAGGCATTAATGCGCATGCGCATTTCCAAGTTACGCAATATGCAACTGCACGCATTGTTGAAAATGCCGTCTGTCGCTGCTTTATAGGGAGTCCATATACCTTGTAAACATGATGGCCTCGTATCACACTGTCCACAGTAATGGTCGAAACTGCCATCCTACACGCTATAACCACGCAAATGCAAACAGGCGCGTAGATTCACTTATATGTATGTGATTTCCTCTGTGAGATGAGGTATCACAAGGAGTATCATTGTCACTTGAGATACACAGACATCACTCCTTATGGATATCTTCGGAGGTTGTAGTTATGTATATTTTATGTTTGTTTCATGTTATTGTTCTGTATCATGCTTTAGCCTCAGTTTTCTTTTTGTGGGTAATGCCTGACTGAGTGCGTGTATCAATTACTACTGCTGGATAGTGGTTGAAATCGAAAATCCATAAAGATGTCTGTAACTAGCAACACAGACTTATGGTCAACATAGCTATATAATATAGAGTATATTTTAACATGTCTGTAATCCTATACTTCCTTTCAAATTTAGCTACTTGTATATAAAGGTTACTCCTCCACTACAGCATTAGTGGGTAGCCACAGTGGGGTAAATGGAGGGGGGGAGTAGTTGGTTTGTCTATGTTACTGGGGTTGGGGTTCCTTTCTTCTTTTTTGCTCTCTTCTTTTTTGCCCTTTCTGTATGCTATCTGCTAGTGTACTATATACATATATTTTCATGTACCTAAAATTTACAGTTGTCTGCAAGTACTGTCAATTTTACTAGCCACACAAGTATACTCCCCACCATCTTCTGATGCAACAATGCCAGGAGTCAATGTCTCTACACTATAACAAGTGTAAAAACACTTTCATTAGGGTAGTGATGGCAGTGCTAAAAACCGAAGAAACCAGTAGACAGTGAATGATGCACTACACCTCTATGACCTGAGAGGGCACCATTACTGGTATTGGTACTCTACGTCATGACATGAACCACTGCACTGAAATTGGATCACACCTCATAATCTAGTCATAGTACCATCCCACAGACATTAACCATACAACTCATTCTTCCGATCTCCTGGGATATCACACTTCACAAGCTGAAATATGCGCGCGCGCGCGTAAGTATACATTGGAACTCCGCCTCCCGTCTAATAAAGGTATACGCTCGAAAATAGCGAAGAATATACTGGCCCAGCCACGGAGAAGCCATTTAGTATTTTAGGTTGCTCTGTTATGCTTTTGAACACCTCAAGTGGGACTCTAACCTAGCTATATATATATAGCTAGGTTAGCCCTAGCCCTAGCCCATCTCCTTATCTATATGCAATTGGTAGCCACACAAGTGTCTTCACCTATATCATTCTGAGCTGTTGCTGTTTTTTATTAGGTTCATCCCATAGGTTACTCAGTTACTTCACTTCAGGTACTCAGTTACTTCAGTTAAATGCAAATGCAGTACTATAGCACGCCATGACCCAAGGTGTGTTTGCTCTCTAGCGGTGGTGTTATATCTATCTGGAACAATCACTATCCTAGCAGCCGTATCTATTACACAGAATGTATAGACGCCCCATTGAGGGACAAGGACATTGACCATGGCGTATTAATAGATTGTTGCGACATGAGATAATTTAGCAGAAGTCTTACCCTCTGGATCCAGAACTCCGCCTGCCTGACACACCGCCACAGCAATCCCCAGTGTTAGCAGATGTCCTACAAGTCTACTCATATGTACAAACAACTTCCCTTTACTTTCTTACACCAAGGCGTGTTCTGCGATAAAAGAACTTTTATATGCACGTTGCGATTTACGCATGAGTCATGCGTAAATCGCAACGTGCGGCATGAGCACATTGCGAAAACACGCGCGAAATACGCATTGTAAGTGTGGGTAGTTGTCTTCAAATGATTTACACGAGAGAGGTCCCCTCTCCTTGCAGGTGAGAATTTACGTTATTGTTGACTCTACTTCTGCATCACTTAATTGAATCAGCAAATTAACTTTTTTTTTTTATAAACACTAAAGTCATGGTGACAGTACATACAAAGAAACCCCACAAAGTGGGGTGGACTAGACAGGAGCCAGAACTACTGAACAAGCAATAACACACATGTACGTGATACAGCAACAAAGAAAAGAGCATATAATAGATTAACTGCTTATTGTGTATTACAGAGATACTATTATGCAATTTGCCGAGCGAGGCAGCTAATCGGGGCTCGGCCAATGCGTACGTACGTGTGCAATGTCACGCTTTAGAAATGTCATTAGTCACGTTCAATGTCATTAGTCACGCTGGAGTAACGTTTAGGAATGTTATTTGTCACGGTAACTTCCGCAAGTACGACGTTCCTAGTGTTAGTTGGAGAGAGGCTCAGAGAGCACAACCCGAGGAGGAACTGTACAGAAGTAGAAATTCTCTTCAAAAAAGTTTTGACAATTGTGTGGAGTTGTATCATATTCTGTTATGACTAAGTACATGACTCCTCTTAGCTAGTATTCAAAGAATGTTCAGAGAGGATGGAAGATAATATATAGGAATGTAGAGTACATAATGCAAAGTGTTGACAGTAGCAAGATAATCATGAGGTATTCTATGCGATTTCTGTCACAAGATGTACTCATTAGTATCACCTTACGTAACATGGTCTGCAAGTATTGCAGTCATTGAGTGTTGTCACATGTGAAGCTAGAATGGCAGCAGGTGCTTCTGGTTGGAGAGAATTGTGATTGTCAGCTCTCTGCCTGTCTCTGTCACTTGCCCACGGCACATGTTACATGGTGACAGCAGTGGGATCATGCGCATCACTACCCAAGGAGAGTGAGGAGATCTAGATCTCCTCGCTCTCCTTGAATAGTCATGCTCATCAAAATGACATGGAAGGGAGGGGGAGAAGGCACCAGAGAGAATGAGAATGGAATATCTATCAACTGTGGGGAAAGGTACACTGGTAATGCTGGAATTGGACGATGCTGACAAAACCGTTCTACCTGTAGGACCATCAAAATGACATGGAGGGAGGGGGAGAAGGCACCAGAGAGAATGAGAATGGAATATCTATCAACTGTGGGGAAAGGTACACTGGTAATGCTGGAATTGGATGATGCTGACAAAACCATTCTGGCAAATATTGACCGAAGGACAACTTGATCAAAACCAACATGCCAGGAAGCTGTTGTTGGGGATACTATTATTGATGTAGAGCCAACCACCCTCAGGTCAGTCTTCACTTTGTACCGGTCAGCAGATGCAGTAGTATTCCTCGTGCAGATTCACAGAGTCCAAAGTAGAATTAGACAGCATATTAGTCAATGAACAGGTGACCAAATACCTTATAAATACATTGGTTAATGCTGGTTCAAGCTAACCAGTTCTTCCTTCTAGCTACATATGTGCAAAAGCGTGCATTTTCATATAGGTTCCAGTAATTAATAGTTGCAGTCAAATCTAATGCTGATACTGGGAAACATGATTGATGTGGCATTAAAGAATAAAATCTTGAAGATACTTACTACAAAGAGCATGACCCTGCTATCAAAGAAAAGACGAAGAGACTAGTTCATGTGACAGGAGCGCAAGAAATTTGATAGAATCGCGCATGCGCACAAGGCCTTAGCCCAGTGGGTGGGGATCCGATTGGGGTGTGTTTACAGAAAATGCTTGAGCAAGCAGCGTTCTGTATTTCGTGTTTGGTATTGCTAGGGATATGGCTGAACCTGCCACACGTTCTATGGACTCTCTATAGACAATGGAAGGCAGTGAGGCATATGCCAGGATGGCCCACGCATTGGCTCTACGGAAACTCACACCAGTTGGAACCCAAGCGAGAGTCCCAAGTTCTGAAGTACCGTAAAGACATCGCTGAATTTAGATGGAAGATATCCAGATTATGGCTTGGACCTTTTGTAGTGGTAGTGATGATTCACCATACAGATCCCCTCAAGAAAGTGTTGAAATGTCGCAAATCTGATAGAATTTACAACCTGATTAAACCTTGGCTTGGAGACGGTTTACTGATTGCTCAAGGGGAGAAGTGGTCCCGTAATCGTCGCTTACTCACTCCAGCTTTCCATTATGCTATTCTTAAACCTTACGTTGCCACATACAATGATTGCATCAAGGTACTAGTGAAAAAATGGCAGGCCACAGCAGCAGAGGGCAAGCCAGTGAAGTTGTTTGAGACAATCAGCTTGCTCTCCCTGGATATTATTTTGCAATGTGCATTTGGGTATTCTAGCGACTGCCAGACCTCCACACATCAGGCGGAATATGTAAGTGCTGTCAGAGAACTTTCTGATCACTGTACAGATCGATTCATCAACCCTCTTTACCATGTGGACTGGCTCTACTGGATCACCCCCCACGGACGAAGAATGAGCAGACTCTGTAAGTGTGTACACAATCATGCTGAGAAAATCATTGCTGACCGCAAAAAGACTCTCGGCTTGGATAAAGAACAAAAAGATTTTGATGCAAGCACTTTCCTAGAGAGACTCTCCCAGTCTAGAAAACTTGACTTCCTGGACATCCTTCTGACTGCTGTGGATGAGGACGGAGTGGGGCTGAGTGACTTGGAGATCAGGAACGAAGTGGACACATTCATGTTTGAAGGTCACGACACCACCACCAGTGGCATGTGCTGGGCTCTGTACTGCCTGGCACGGTATCCCGAGCACCAGCAAAAGGTGAGGGAAGAAGTCAATCGTATTCTCTCTGGACGAGAGCACTTGACATATGATGACATCAAGGAACTAAAGTACACTCAATGCTGCATCAAAGAAGCCATGAGGATCTATGCTCCTGTCGACACAATATTCCGTGAAACTGATGAAGACATGGAACTTGAAGGCCACCTCATTCCAAAAGGGATGATTATTGGTATTCCTATAAACTCTATCCATAACAATCCACATGTGTGGCCCAACCCTGAGGAATATGATCCCACGCGATTTTTTCCTGGTAATGCTGAAGGACGAGATCCATATGCCTATCTCCCTTTCTCTGCTGGCTATCGTAACTGTATTGGGCAGAACTTTGCCCTGAATGAGGAAAAGACAGTGATAGCCTCAATCATACGCCACTTTAAGCTGACTTTGGATGAGAACCATCATGTGGAATTTACTCCCACAGTGATTTTGACAGCTATACACGATATTAAACTTTATGTCGAACTGCTTGACTAATTAACCCTCGGCACACCTGCACAGCGAGGATTACGGTAGTCATCTTGCTTTGCTAATGTAGTTTTTTAAATCACAGGTTAGTGTGTTGTTTATTTCAACAAAGAAATTGCACATTGTATGGGCACATTAACTACAAAATTCATGTGGGTAGATATACTCACCTTCATTTTGGACAAAACACTAGTGGTACCAAACTGCATGTATACTAGCAGTACATGGGTGGCTCTCTGGTTGCCCATGTTCACATACTGTACAAAGTGTATGACAAGTAATATGACCTTTCAAATCAGGATAAAAAGAGCACCGGCTGAGTACTACATGCTGATTGGTTGGTTGTGTATTCACGGTATTATGTTGCAAGACACATGCACAACCAAAATTATGAGACTTGCTAGCCCTTCCATACATGTATATATAAAGCTGGGTGCCATTTCTCTTGTGCTTTCTCACGTGATCATGTGTACTAAAATTCTGCATAGAAAAGCAGATGTTTATGTTACACGTAGTGAAAGCCAGTGAAAACAGAATAAAAATATAAGAATGTAGGGATGTTAGTGCCAAAAATCACAGAAACAATTGCAAGATGCGGCATTCAGACAATGGTGGGGATGATGGTAACTTCCATCCCAATACTTGTATTGTAAATATGACGACACCATGCAGTAACAACACATTTGCACATCTACTGTTCTCATGTTCACATTGCTATATAATTGCCACATCATCAGATAGCTGCATTAAAATCCTTCCTAGTACTGGAATCCATCCTATAGCTAATAGTGTACCTATGAATTTATTGTTGCAATTGTCTTCTTTTGTACACTTGTTTGAAATTTGCCCCCAGAATGGGAGGAGCTTGGGAAGGCATTAATCACTAGTAACAGTAACAGTAGCTACCATATTTGAAGCAAAATGGAGGAGAGGGGAGGTGAGATGAAGTTAGGAACAGAACAATGAATTACTCTGAAGATCACATGGCAAGAAAAAGGTGAGAGATTTTAATGTAGCTATCTGATGATGTGGCAACTAGAAATGTGAATATGAGAACAGCAGAAGTGTGTTGCTTTATTAGGTACTGCATGGTGTTGTCATATTCACAGTTTATTATTCTCATCTGGATGATGAACATATCAGTGACTGTATTCCAATAGGATGCAGTGCATTAAATATTTTTACCTCATCCCACAAAGAGATGGTGTAATACTGTACACTTTGAGAATACAATCAGTGTATATAATTTCACCGAGAGTATCAATTTCACAGTCCACACTGAAGTGTATACATTGACATTAAGTGTGTGGCATATACAGGATCATTACAATAAATCAACTAGCACTTCACAAGACCTCTGAGATCCTTTGCAGTAAGTCTGCATTAAATTTGTATTGATTTCAATCAACTACTTAAAACCTAATACGGATCTGAAGGTACTATGTAGTCACTGGATTGAGCTTGGGTGGCTAGTGTTGAGTGAATCGATTATTCATGCCGTCATGAAAACAATTATATAGCTAGTAAGAGGGAAGGCAGAAGAATGTGGCAGACAGTTACGATTGCCATGCATGTGTGAATAATGGTAATACTCAAGAAGCTGTCATAGCACTACTGTCATCGACCATGCACTCACAATCATGGGCAGAGCCACACATACATGTACATACAGGCAAATCCTAAGGAACATAACTTACCATCTGTTTAATTTATCCCTCAACTCCGGTCCAGCAAGCTTGCAGATCCTCAGCCAAGGACTGAAGATGACTAGAGCACACGTCCTTACCATACAGTTTTTGTTTACGCACATCCCAGAACACCTACAACATATTCATCAACATATTCCCAGACTTCACTTCCCAGTACATATGCTGTTTCCATGTGAATATAGCAACTATTCCATTTCAGTTCAAATATTGTACATTGCTATCATCATCACAGTATATTGCTACAGAACACTTTGAGGACCGCAAGCTTGCTTATCTCTTAATGCTAAAAATCTCTGTATATACAATGGGATATATACAAACATTGATATTCACACAAATGTTGCATCATACAGACATCTAGATAACTTAAATCATTGGAATTAAACTTTAGCAAATAGCTACCAGCATGGATACACAGGTATAAAGATTGCTAATACTAATATAAACATGGTGCTTACAAAAAAGTAAATGCATGCTACCATAGGAGTAGAATCAATTGGTAGGGAAATTACATTAAGAAAACAGCATAGGCAAATCTCTAATACAATGCTGAGGGTTTCACTGAAGTGAAAAAACAGTAGGTGAAAGGATACTCTGTGGGAATGACAGGAAGTCAATTAAAACAACACTAAAGTCTGTAGTAAAGAGAGCGTCAAGAATCATTGCGTAAGTATTTCTGATGCTGTGGAAAAATTAAAAGATGTGTATTCTTCCATTGTCCTTATCACATATATATACTTGGCCATTGTAAGAGTTAATACAGTATGGATACTGGAATTCTCCCTCATTATTGCCCCGCCCCCCAAATGAGGTGACAAACTGACCTGAGGTCTCATACACTACAATACAACCACCACTCCAGTTAGATACATATACGTATTTGTCTATAATATGAAGAGCTGATGGCTTGCCCAGCGTTTTATTTTCATCAAAAAAACGTATGAATACGCCATTCTCATCCAGAACCTGTACTCTCTCACCATCCCATTCAGCCACATACATGTTATGATCATTGTCAAATTTAACATCATACGGTGTACGGAATTCACCCCTTCCTTCACCATATGAGCCAATGGATCGAATGAAGTTCAAATCCATGTCAAAAACCTGAATTCTGTGATTATTGCAATCACATACATACAGTTGGTTGTTGTACAATGTTATTCCATATGGATCATCAAACTCCGCTTTCCCGCTGCCCAATTTTTCACAACCAACATGCTTAATAAATTTGCCACTGCTAGTAAACTTCTGCAGTTTGTACTCACTGCTTACATAAACATTGTCTTCATCATCAATCGCAAGACCTTGAGGGATTTTTATCTGTCTTGAGCTGTCATCATCTGATTCAAATTTTCCAATCCTCCTTCCTTTAATGTCAAATATAGATATTTGATTAGCCAACTTTTCACTGACAATCATATTCCCGTCACTAGTGAAAACAATACTGTATGGTGTGATCACGTCATTCATAACGCTCACTGGATGGGCTAAATCGTTGGGATCGGGGTACACAGTTATGATGAAGGGACTGTCATCAATTTCTTTGTCATTAACTTGAATGTAAAGTTTGTATTGTCCTCGACTGGTAGCTGTGTATGACACCTCATAGCAGGAAGGAGAGGAAGCAGTTACTGTGATAGCCCTGGACAAACTGGTGGATACAACTTCAGAAAGTTCAGCAGTAATGTTTTGTTTAAGAGAACACGGCCTATTACTAGAGTCAGTCAGCTCAACCGTGATGTGTGTTGGATGGTTGACAGTGGCTGACTCCAGGCCCAGACCACTGACCTGAAATGGGAGAAATTGAGGATATTGGAATCAGTATCAAGAGAAGGTATAGGCAGTATTGACCTTTATTTTCAGTGCTGAGCCTCTCTGCTGAAAGTCAGACACTTGAGCTGCAATGGCATCTAGCAGAATACCAGTCTCCCTTCTGCTGTGATCTAACTCAGCTTCCTGTAGACAGGAGTGTACCTTGAGCTCTAGTCACAATATAACTGGTATTCCATTACAGTATCTTGACTCACAAGTTGTCTTAGTTGCTGTTGTGTCTGAGCTAGTTCTGCTTGCATTAAATCTTCCTACGTAGAGTGAAGGGTACATAGGTATTTTAAGCGATTTTGTTGTCAAAATCATTACTGACTTTTGGCCTCAATGTCTCCAGCTGTCTGTCCCTTTGATGTAATGTCTTCTGGAACACAGCCACTAGATCTTCACTGGATTCCAGCTGCCTTTGCAGATACCCAATCTCCTTCCTGCTGGACTGCTCCTGTACACAGTGACATGGTCATCAGAGTCAGCTCTTGTCTCACGTAAAGATTACCTCTTGTCTCAGTTGTTTCAGCTGCTGTCTTGCCTGAGCCAGTTCCCTGTCTTTGGCATCTTTCTCAGTCTCCTATAATTAGGAAGGACAACACAGAGATTACATGAATGCACAGCTATACATATAAGGATTGTACAAACATGTTCTCATATAAATTAACTTGGTACCACTAATTAAGTCGACATTTTCAGTTATGCCAGAACTATGCTTCCTGATCCTGCAGGATAAACTCCTTCCCTTCACTGGACGAAAAGTAAAATTTCCTATGCATGTGATCTGCTGTGGAATAGGTCACATTTCATGGCATCTCCTGTACCTATTCAGTAGTGGATAGGGCTAAATGTAGTCCTTTATAAACGTCATGAAACAGGTCACATAGGAAATTTTACTTTTTGTCCAATACTTTTTCCTACACATGCATTGATATTCTACTGTGCACTCCATGCATATCTTCCTGCACATATACATTTTTGTAGGAATATTTGCAGGAACATTTTCTACACATTTTCACGAATTTCCTACATGTGCAGGAAGCATGTTTCCAGCACATCTGAAAAGTGAGCATTAAGTGGTGGCTCGAGTTGTTTTCTTACTTAAATGAGAACAAACATATGCATGTTTACATTTTGTTTTATCTTCTGCTGCAGTTGCTTGATAGCCTCCTCTGTTTTAGTAAGTTGTTGTGTATGGGTCTCCAGTTGTTTCTGCCACTCTTGGTTTAAGTGCTCCTGGATCATTTGGGCCATCTCTGAAAGTCCGGTATCCTTCAGTACATCAATGAGAGTGGACCAAGACACGGGCTGCTTGCCCTGGCCCAGCAGCCATCGTTTCCTACATGTGCAGGAAGCATGTTTCCAGCACATCTGAAAAGTGAGCATTAAGTGGTGGCTCGAGTTGTTTTCTTACTTAAATGAGAACAAACATATGCATGTTTACATTTTGTTTTATCTTCTGCTGCAGTTGCTTGATAGCCTCCTCTGTTTTAGTAAGTTGTTGTGTATGGGTCTCCAGTTGTTTCTGCCACTCTTGGTTTAAGTGCTCCTGGATCATTTGGGCCATCTCTGAAAGTCCGGTATCCTTCAGTACATCAATGAGAGTGGACCAAGACACGGGCTGCTTGCCCTGGCCCAGCAGCCATCGTTTCAGAATCTCCTGGTTGATTGCATCTGCATTGAGCTGATATTCAGAGACAATACCTGAGGTCACTGCACCAGTAACATCATTCAGCAGCAGTGGGCCCAGTGTGGAGTAGTACCTTCCTATTTGCTGAACTACATTAACAGTACTGCCTGATTGGGTCTTCAAGGCGAGAAGTTCTGGCAGTGTTGGTTTGCTTGCCAGTAATGTATCTGCTGATATATTATAACAGGAAGAGTATATCAATTATATGTACATGGAAGTCGATTACAAGCATGCAGCTTGCTAGCTATATACACGCACTAACAAGATGTAGTACTATATAGATATCTCACCACATCTTGGTATTGAGGGTGTCTCAGGAATGGTCAAAGGAGAGGTAGCTTCGCGAGTTGATGTAGGACTTGGAAAATGTGCAGCTTCTACTATTATTGCCAGTGGCAGTAGATTAACTGCAGGGCTTTTAAGAGCATCCACAATAACTTTCCAAGTCGGTCTGCTCTCTACTTGATTTGTAAATTCCAACAGAACGTGGCGGAGGCGATCGTGAGGTTGCAGATGTTCAGCACATATGTCCTCCACAACGCTTCGAGGTAAATTTAATTGAAGACCGAGGGCATAGGACTGGTTCTGCGCAGGTAAAAGTTCCTGCAATACTTGAACAACATCATCTGGAGTCACAATCTCATCACCTGTAGGTGCTGCAGTATTAAAAACTGCACTACTAATTAATCATGTTACAACAGAGCAAGCACTATTGCAGACGGATTAGATCATGATACTAGATCTAGTATAGCCACGTAGCTATGTAGATATGGTTGAAAAACGGACGTGCAGGTAAGGTAAGTATTGTACTAAGTTTGCTGTATTATAGATACACATTCTATGGCAAGAAGACAGTTACCCTTTTTGGAAATAGCTGAAGAGGGCTCAATAGGTTTCGTTGTTGTTTTCGATCGTTTCGCTGGTGGAGAAGTAGGTGCCGAGTCTGCAATATAAACCGAGACATACCATTATCATCAATACATCCTTTATCTAGCTAGCACTTTACCTTCCGTCATGATTGTTTAGATTCAGTACAGCTATATAACACAACTGAAAAAATATGCTCTTAAATAATACCTACGTGATGCGTCTATTGTGAAGGACTTCCGCGATGCACGGATTTCCATGCGCAATATTAATACCCTCGGGCTTAATTATAGCTACATGCTGGGCTTTGAGGTATTGAATGCGCAGAGGGTTTTATCGCTATGGTGCTTTCATGTTGGGTAACTTTTCCCTCTTCTGGGTGCTGTATCTAAGCACAGGACAAACATAGCTACCTGCACAGGAAACCTTTGCATAAACTGTGGTCATATACTTCAGTTGAGGGTGTTCTCATGTGAATTGTCATGTTAAGTATACCATGTACAGTGATTCCAACCATCCTTGACTACCAATTATTTGGATAAAGTACAAAATGTAAATGTATGCATACACGCAGGAGTTAAAACCTACATATGTATGCAATCATATATGCATCAATGCTAAATTGACCGAATCCCCTACTGTATATAAGCAATACAGTCAGTGGCTCCGATGTAGATGCCAACTAGATCTCCAGTAGCCTTATCAACCACAGCAGAACCCGAATCACCTTTTATGAACCCCAGGTTATCCTCAATGTAGCACATTTGAAAAAACAATATCTTTCTGCTGCCTGCAATAGCTGTAGTACTTTTGAAGACTGCATTTGTATTACTTATTTTGCCACATCTCACATATCCAGAGTGCCCTCCTCTGATTACCACTTCACGTCCTTCCTGGGGCATCTCTTTTGTTCTTACTGGGCCAATTTCAAAGATTTCTTCCAACAAATCAGTTTCACTGACTGTTGTCCATGCTATATCTTGATAAACAGTTGTTACATAAGGTCCACTTTTAATTTTTAGGTGGCCACCAACTTTTCATTTCTTTGATGTGTAAACAGGATAATATTTATATTCATACTCTCTGTGATGGGCTACATAAATTAGATCACCTATATTTTCTTTAAAGTTTGTTAGTACATGGGCACATAACCACAAGCAATACCTATCATTCTCCTTAAGCCGTGCTCCCAATGTGCCTTCATGTACATCGGATGTTGTCAAAGTGAGCACCTCCCTTGTATTGTCCATGCAATTTTAAATTTCCTTCCACCACCACCTGAACAGGCACTACTAGATCATTGCCTAGTTTAATTGCCTTTGGAATAGGAATGTCTGGATCATGTATTTCGTTTTTCTTGAGTTTTTTGATAACGCCCACCTGCAGCACTTTCCTTCCTGTCCTCTGACCATTCTTCACCTCATGTGTGTAGCTAATACTAACTACATTTGGGGTAGAGAGAATCTCCTGGGTACATTCGTTTTTATAAAGTAAATTGTTTTCTTCACTTCGGTTGAGGTTGCGAATCCTCCTATATGTACACTTATAAGGAAATGACGTTTGAAGTGAGGACAAATGCTTTGAGGGGTGCGAGTCTCTCTCTGGCGAATTGCTGTGATGTCTTCCTTCCTTATCCTTCCTCCTCTCCCTTTCCCTCTCTCTCCCCCTCTCACTGTCTCTCTCCTTCCCTCTTTCCCTCTCCCCCTTCCTCTCCCTCTCCTTTTCCCTCAGCCTCTCTTTTGAGGATCTGGATTGGTGGGAATGTTGTGATGAATGAGTTTTCTCACTACTACTATTTCGTCTCTCTCCCTCCTCCCTCTTACTACCCTCATCCTGACTGTGTCGAGAGCTGTGTGACTTGGGAGGCACAAGAGGAAAAGCCGAGCTGGAACATACAGTCTGGTGAAGGTATTTAATAGGAGTAAGCTCATAAATCCGATCATCCTTAGGCTGTAAGCAGTCATAGACTTGGCACTGGTTGACAGCCTCTGCGGATCCTGGGTGGTCTTGTCTCTGTAAGACATTAACTGGGTCCATTGTGGGAGGGTCTGATGATGCTCGACTGCGTGATTCGGGGGTGGGTTGTGGGGGGGTCGGCGTAGGGGCCCTAGGAGGCAGTGGCTGCAAGGGGGCCACGGGATTCTTTCTCTGTAATAGGAAGAATCAACATTATACATGACACCAATTAACTATGTACTATGTTACAAATCATGAATATGCGCACATACAGCAATAGTGCCTCTTGATGACAGGCAATACAAGGTGCACACTTTAAGACATGGCACCTAGATACATGTACATGCATATATATATATATATATATATATATATATATATATATAATATATACATGTACACCCACCCAAGGCAGTCAATGAAAAATAACCGCTTCGGGTGAGTTGTGTTGTGTTGCTTTGTCTTTCTGTTGTGTTGTTTTGCTTTGCCTTTCCTTTCTATGCATCTCTTGGTCATATACATGTACATGTACTATATATCCATATGGGTTTAGAATCATTGACGAGTTGACTAAATTAAAATGGTTAGTATCAATGCCTGAGGATAGGTACGCTAAGCAATTATTAACCCTCGGCACGCATGCGCAGCAAGGGTTACTGTACTTGGTTTGTGTGCGTCTGTCTGTGTGTCTGTCTATGTGTCTGTCTGTCTGATGCCCTATTTCTCGGATACCGTAAGCTTTAATGGTACCAACAGCTTCAGTGCAACACAAAGCAGACTTGGATTTTCCTATAAACACTTCATTCAAAAGTTATGGCGTCATTTGCTTACCGTGACATCCTACAAGGGTACTGCAGCGATATTCCAGCACTATTTCAAAGCCTTTTAAGGGACCTAAAAAGGCAGACGCTACCTGGAATATGACTTGATATAAGGCAGCAAGGTTCTTTCTTTAGTCTCCATCTTTTGCCTAAAGTCTTCTATATACTTCCTGTTACACATAATTAGAGTGGGTTTCAATAGCGTGTGCACTTTCAAGGATTCATGCACACGGTGGTAGATATATACATGCTGAGGGATTAGCACTTTAGTGCTGTTCACTTAGTTGGGAATGGGAAACTAAGTCTTGTAGAGGTAGACAGAGGAAAGCATGGGGTAGAATGGTTCATGAACTCTTTGTGTCTTTAGGTGTGGATAAGCAGGAATGGGTGGATTAGTGAGAGGGAGGGTAGGCAGTTCGAGGAAGGACTGAATAGTATATAAAGATATGTACAAAAGGTTTGGGAAGGAACTAGAATTTTTGCATGGGGTTGGTGATGCAGGAACTAGACTATTGTTTAAGTTCAGAGAAGGAACACGTGGCTTGAATGAAGAGCTAGGCAGGCATAGAGGTAGAGAAGGCAAATCAGAATGTGCATTGTGTGGTGCTGAGTGTGAGAATGTTGTGGGAGTGTTCAGCCTATAGTAATATTAGTCAGTTTTGTGGAGAAGCTTCGGGAGCTTTTAGGAAACAGATATGTAGATTTTGACAAGCTTAATAGTATAGAATACTCAAGAAGCTGCCAATGAATCCTGACTTTCTTTCCATTGCAGTGCAATAATGGTACATGTACGTGGCAACTCTGCTCTACGTAATAATGGGCCAAACTATTAGCTACATATATATGCATGATATAGCTGCACATTTGCACTGTGATATCAGCGGGGAAGGCGTGGCTACGTGACCTGTGACTGGCTATAAAAGTCATGGTGACCCAATGACCGTACAGCAAAATCCTCAGAGTCCTTTTCACCAAATTGTGACCCATGACTATTGCATCTATGGGAGTGACCACCCCTTGCACAAGGATTCTTAGGTTAGTAATACTAGCTAGGCTCCCATATTTACAATGAGATTTAGCGTAGTAGTCAAAACAGTACATGTGAACTATGACATTGTGGGAGCCTTGTTGCTTCCTGCGTCACGGCTCACCTTTAGCCTAGTCTTTGGCCTAACCTAGCCTATACAGTACTCAAAAAACACACTTCTTGTAGTATTCAGTGGGTATAGCTACTGCATGGTTTCCCTCCAGGTGCCTGCACATACCACTACCTGCAAACATGAAGAAAGTTGTCACAATGACGCACGCCTGCATAGCACGTAAAACCTCAGCAACTTCCGGGGCTCAGGTGAATGCTAATAGCAGTAAACCTCCAAGAGTAGTGGTGTGTGTACATGTACATGTACAGTCTGCTCCTTATACTACAGCTAGTGTAGTTACATGTTTATCAGGATAGCCTAGCCAGCTGCGCTGCCTCGGTAGCTCAAGTTTGTAGAGCATCTGTATATAAAGCAGACATTTATGGGTTTTGAATCCAGCTCTCGTTTTTCTTCAAAACTGACATCATGAATGAGTTCCATGCATGTTATCTTTGGAGTCCAAGTACCCACCTTTTCACTCTTGCTCTTCTTCCCAGTGTTTATCTTAAAGGACACATGATCTAGTTCCGATATCAGCTCCTGTAATTTACCGCTGTCATATTGGTACCTATAACGGAGAGAAGGGGGAACAGTAAGGTCCCTAGGGAAGATATCTCTACTAAACACATGAAAATACATGTGTGTAGCACACTAGCAGAAAGAGCAAAAAAGGAAGAAAGGAACCCAACCCAGTAACATAGACAACCCCCCACACAACATATATTTTGGGAACTGATTATAAACCCGGACCATTTTAAAGCCGTCTGACAGCTTTAAAACGGGCCAGACCGCTTTAAAGCCAGCCAGATGGCTGCCAAACAGGCCAGTCAACTTTAAGACCGTCCCGACGGTTTTCAAGCCGTCCGGCTGGTAACCCCGACAGTTTTCAAGTCAACCCAACAGGGAAGCAGCTAAATACTATGACAATGTTTAGAAATCAATTTAACCTCGTGGCAGACAATCTACTGGGCTGGGATTGAATGTAGAAGCCGACTTAACGTAGAAAATCACTGTTCCCAGCTGCCTCACGATTCCATGCTTATAATTCGTAGATACATGGGGTAAAGGCGAGAACCGCGGCATACTGCCTCTACCAAGCTAAAGCAAAGCGTACGTAGCTCATCGCCCACAGAGCGGCGGAGGGGGTGTGGTGGGAGTGTGAGCAATGCACGCATGTAGGCGTGGCCCTAGCAAGCTACGTATATAGCTAGTTTCGATACTTATTGCAAAGCACATGTAGCTTAGCCCTAACCCTTAGCCCTAGCCAGTCATTAATCATTATGGGCCATGCCCACTCGTAATTACGACTGTGCTGTATGTGCGCTGCTTTTCTCAGGGCTGGGTTCTAGCCGCCTGGATTACTACTTTTTTACGACGTTTAATCAGGCTGGACAGTTTTAAAGCCGTCTGGACAGCACAGCTTTAAAACGGGCCTGGACCGTGCACAAGCCATCTGGACAGCTTAAAAACGGGCTGCTGTTTTTAAATTGGTCCTCAACATATACATACATGTACATACACATAGGACACCTGGATGACTGGGTCAGTGGTCATAATCTATTCTATGTAACACAAGTGTACAGGCCCCCAGTGTAAAGCTACCTAACAGAGACGTAGCATGACTCGGGAAAGCATCACTTGCTGGCAAGTATATCCCCTCTTCAATATGCCTACGTATGCTACAACCATATCTGGAGAAGAATACTTGCATGAGATCTTGCAAAACTTTTAAAGCTATACATAAATCTGAGTACCGAATCCCTGCTTAATCAGCCTCTGTGTAAGCTTGTAGTGTCAATCCACACATGTCCAAGGTTGCCTACGCATGTCCTGTGGATCCTAAGGATCCTATAAAGGACTAAGGTGGAGCCTCATGTTCTGTGAATCCCAAGGATCCTAAACAGGACTCATGTAGGCAAATAAAGTGGAAGTGACCCACACAGTTAATTATACACCACTCCCTATATAGCTCAATCTTGCAATAAGTCCATATGTTTGGAGGATCCTAAGGTGTACGTGTACCTCAGAGGATCCTCCTGACATATGGATAGGGCTGTTACAGTATGTGTATACCTCAGAGGATCCTCCAGATATATGGACAAGTGTAAAAACATTTTCATTAAAATGTTGAAGGATGTAGGGATTGAAGTGCCAAAAAGTATAGAAACAAGGTCAAAGTACACCATGCATGTAGACAAAGGCAGGGGATGATAGCATGCAACGATCATAACATGCTAAGTTTGAGTTAGCCTGTTCTTCAGGTTGAGACGCTTTGCCTTGAGTTGTGTTGCTTTGTGTGTGTGATTTGTCCCCAGCCAGCTGAGCTGCCTCGGTAGCTCAGTTGGTAGAGCATCTGCCTAGTACGCAGTATGTCGCGGGTTCAAGTCCCGCCTGAGGCAGTTTTTTTCTTTGAAAATAACTGTCTTGGGTGAGTTGTGTTGTATTGTATTGCTTTGTGAGTCTCTTGGTTTGATTATTTCATGTATATTACTTAGTTTGAAGTTTGGCGTCTTGGTGATTAATTTCCCGGTCTTCTTCTCTATACTAAGTTTGAGTTAGCCTGTTCTTCAGGTTGAGACGCTTTGCCTTGAGTTGTGTTGCTTTGTGTGTGTGATTTGTCCCCAGCCAGCTGAGCTGCCTCGGTAGCTCAGTTGGTAGAGCATCTGCCTAGTACGCAGTATGTCGCGGGTTCAAGTCCCGCCTGAGGCAGTTTTTTTCTTTGAAAATAACTGTCTTGGGTGAGTTGTGTTGTATTGTATTGCTTTGTGAGTCTCTTGGTTTGATTATTTCATGCGTAACCCCTTTTAGCATTTACAGATGTAGGGATATGGGGTTACGCATGTTATGATTGTTGCATGCTATCATCCCCTGCCTTTGTCTACATGCATAGTGTACTTTGACCTTGTTTCTATACTTTTTGGCACTTCAATCCCTACATCCTTCAACATTTTAATGAAAATGTTTTTACACTTGTTTCACTGTTTTTTTTAGTTGTGTAGCAACACATATAAACCTACTGACTTCCGGGCAGAGTTCTACCTCCCGTCCATACCTATAAGCAGGATATCTAGCAATTTTCAGTGACTCCTACATCATGTCTTGTACGAATATTGCCTACTGAGTACAACAGCGGGTCCAGTTGCCTGCAACAGTAAAGAAACAGAGCAACGTAGCCAAAAAAGACAACACAGCGCTCGAAACAGCGGCAGCTCGACGGACACAAAGTCTGCATCACTAGTGCACAAAACTAACTTCACGTGTTCGGCACGTGAGCAAACAAGAAAATGGCGTCTAAAACTAACACTTGTAAGGTTGCAGACCTGGAGTTTGACGGCTTTGGGAGAAGGTATGTAGATTTTGTGCATCAAGGATCATGTACGCTCCAGTATAAATGATTTTCGTGAAAGAATTAGAGCGATTACTAATCCCAGTTTCGCGGTAGGCCGTTTGAACTAAATTAGAAAGAAGAAGAAGAAGAAGAAGAAGAAGAAGAAGAAGAAGATGATGAACAATCCGGGTTTTTACAAATTTCCGAGATTCACTGTAGCTGTATATTTTACGTACTTTGAGAGTATTAAAGTGTACAGAAGCACTCTCAGAGCATGTAGTTTGTCTGAAAAGGGTTTAAAACATCCGCGTTCGGGAGTTCTGAGCCGTTACTTTTGTTAAGGCTAATGGACGTGTCGGCGCCATCCCTACATATAGAGTCTACCGACTCTATGATAGGGCTGTATGTGTATACCTCAGAGGATCCTCCAGACATATGGATAGGGCTGTATGTGTATACCTCAGAGGATCCTCCAGACATATGGATAGGGCTGTATGTGTATACCTCAGAGGATCCTCCAGACATATGGATAGGGCTGTATGTGTATACCTCAGAGGATCCTCCGGACATATGGATAGGGCTGTATGTGTATACCTCAGAGGATCCTCCAGACATATGGATAGGGCTGTATGTGTATACCTCAGAGGATCCTCCTGACATATGGATAGGGCTGTATGTGAATACCTCAGAGGATCCTCCAGATATATGGATAGGGCTGTATGTGTATACCTCAGAGGATCCTCCAGATATATGGATAGGGCTGTATGTGTATACCTCAGAGGATCCTCCAGATATATGGATAGGGCTGTATGTGTATACCTCAGATGATCCTCCAGACATATGGACTTATTGCTAAGACATGCAAGATTGAGAGATGAATATGTATTGAATATGGGACACAAATGATTTTTTGTTCATTGTAAAGAGCAGGTCCTTTTCCATCTATGGTATTATTCTCTAGTGAATCTTTTATGGCAAAAAATGGCACCACTGGAAATTAGCCTTACCTTGTGAGACGCTTCCTTCTTTGTAACTTTCGTTTACATGGGTACATGTGGTTGAAATCTAAACTTTGGTAAGTTTGAAATGTATTGGTCATCCTTAAGGCTGTCTCCTACCTAGCCTTGGTGGTCCGCATCTAGCTTCACACCTTACACCTAACTTCGCACCGGTGTAGCGATTTTCATGTCCGTTTCCAGAGTTACTGGACTGTGAATGGTGCACAGTACGTGAGTGGATTCAGCGGCGCGGCACGTAAGTGTATGCAGTCGAATGGACTTCCGGTACGCTGGCGTGACGACTGAACATCCCTCCTAGGGGTGTTATAACTATTGCATACATGTACTACAGCCGAGTGTCTAACCGCACCGCACACAGTTACAAAAGTACGTACATGTACGCCCAAAGCAGGCCAACACCCGCAGACACACATACATGGACTTACCTAACAATGGCCAATACAGCTCTCTTGAGTAGATATAATATCCACACGACAACTAGAAACGGGAGAGTAATGAGAAACCATACGGCTCTGAACGGAAAGGTGATAAAGAAGCGCACAGATACCATCTTCAGGGCGCTTTATGTCGTGATGCTCTAGAGATGTTGTATTCACGCAGACAGCAAGCACTCGCACTAGCCTCGTTCCCAGGCCGATTCCAAGCACAGCCTGGTATCGAATGTTCGCGCATGCGCAAGAATTCCGTATATTTTACGGATATTTTACAGTATACTTAACGACCAACGACGGTCAAAACCCACACGTCACTCAACTGCACGCTGTAATTTGAATACAAAGCAGTTTCCTAACTAGCCTGAGCGTACAAAGTATTTGCCCAAACCTTGTAGTTCATGCTATACAGTGATCCTGGCGGCCATCTACGCAGTATAGACTGTAATGCGTCCTTTTCCGAGCCATGACAAAGCTTGTATAGCGCGTTTTCTCAAAAGCGGCAGCTTGTCACAAATGCTGACACAGCAATATTACTCGAATATACAAAAGTGCACGGTAACATGTAGCAAAAATATACTAGAAGTGTGCGTAAATATCCGATACCCCACGAATCGTGGGGTATTTGGCGCATGCGCGAACGTTTCTCCGCGGCTTGGAATCGGCCTGAGAACGAGGCTATTGCTCTATCTGCTGCCAGAGCATAGGAGGTTGGTCACGCGTAATTTATCGTCACAAGTCATGCGACGCTAATTGCATTCTATCCTCAGAGTAGGCCTGAGGCTATTATGCTACTTTTTTCCCCTATTGCACTTCTTTCGAGGTCACCCTTAAACTAGATATCCACGAAGTGCTACATGACCTCAACTACTTCCCGCTGTAAGTCGCTGGAACAGTAGGTGTTCGCCCGGGTTCGATTCTTTTTCTTGGGGTATAGGCTATGGTACGTACAACTGGCTACTAGCCTTTGGGGGATCCTCGCTTTGCGTTGCTTCAGCAGACGCTGGAAAATGCCATGTCACGCCATGTATTTTCAACGGAAGATAGGTTGCTGTGTCAGCAAATATTGCAATTAGACTGCGATCACGTGATACTGTAATTGACACCGAGCGTATGGGCCACGTGTACGGAAGTTACCAAGCCATTTTGTTAGTATACGGACAAACTCGTGAAGGGGCATGTTTCAGGGCTGAGAAGAAAATGTTTGAGCCAGCAGCGATCTGTATTTCGTTAATAGTACTACTAGTGATATGGCTGAACGTGCCTCGCGTTATATGGAATCTCTATAGACAGTGGAAGGCAGTGAGGCATATCCCAGGATGGCCCACGCATTGGCTCTACGGAAACTCTCACCAGTGGAACAAAATAGGGGCGACCCAAGCCCTGAAGTATCGTAAAGACATCGCTGAATTTGGATGGAAGTTGTCCAGGGTATGGTTTGGACCTTTTCTAGCGATAGTGATGATTCACCATACAGATCCCCTCAAGAAAGTGTTGAAATGTCGCAAATCTGATAGAGTATACAACTTGATTAAACCTTGGCTTGGAGACGGTTTACTTGTTGCTCAAGGGGAGAAGTGGTCCCGTAATCGTCGCTTACTCACTCCAGCTTTCCATTATGCTATTCTTAAACCTTATGTTGCCACATACAATGATTGCATCAAGGTACTAGTGAAAAAATGGCAGGCCTCAGCAGCAGAGGGCAAGCCAGTGAAGTTGTTTGAAACAATCAGCTTCCTCTCCCTGGACATTATTCTGCAATGTGTATTTGGGTATGTTAGTGACTGCCAGACCTCCATACATCAGGCGGAATATGTAAGTGCTGTCAGAGAACTCACTGATCACTGCACAGATCGATTCATCAACCCTCTTTACCATGTGGACTGGTTCTACTGGATCACCCCCCACGGACGAAGAATGAGCAGACTCTGTAAGTGTGTACACAATCATGCTGAGAAAATCATTGCTGAGCGTAAGAAGTCTCTCGGCTTGGATAAGGAACAAAAAGATTTTGATGCAAGCACCTTCCTAGAAAGACTCTCCCAGTCTAGAAAACTTGACTTCCTGGACATCCTTCTGACTGCTGTGGATGAGGACGGAGTGGGGCTGAGTGACTTGGAGATCAGGAACGAAGTGGACACATTCATGTTTGAAGGTCACGACACCACTACCAGTGGCATGTGCTGGGCTCTGTACTGCCTGGCACGGTATCCCGAGCACCAGCAAAAGGTGAGGGAAGAAGTCAACAGTGTTCTCTCTGGACAAGAGCAGTTGACATATGATGACCTCAAGGAACTAAAGTACACTCAATGCTGCATCAAAGAAGCCATGAGGATCTATGCTCCTGTAGATGCAATATTCCGTGAAACTGATGAAGACATGGAGCTTGAAGGCCGCCTCATTCCAAAAGGGATGATTATTAGTATTCCTATAAACTTCATCCACAACAACCCTCATGTGTGGCCCAACCCTGAGGAATATGATCCCACACGATTTTTTCCTGGTAATGCTGAAGGTCGAGATCCATACGCTTATCTCCCTTTCTCTGCTGGCTATCGTAACTGTATTGGGCAGAACTTTGCCCTGAATGAGGAAAAGACAGTGATAGCCTCAATCATACACCACTTTAAGCTGACTTTGGATGAGAACCATCATGTGGAATTTATTCCACGATTAATTTTGACGGCTATGCAAGATATTAAACTGTATATTGAACCACTTGACTTATAAATGCAGTTTTTTTTTGTAAAGACATTCAAATCACAGGTTAGCATAAAACCGTCAGTTGTTATATATAGTTGTAAGAATGAAATACATTGCACGTACACATTAGATGAATGTAATTTCATAGAGCTTTATCAACTTTTCAAGTTGAACAGACAATTTGTGTATCAATGATCCTGGGCAACGATTGATTGTCTGGGCAACATCATACGCTACTATAATTGCCATGCAGTACTGTACATGTAACAAGAAGGTAAATTACGATGGTATACAGCAATATAATGATTGTCCTGTATGTCATGGTTAAAGCTCCACAGCTGTACAAGCATCATCTGTTCCATTCAGAGGTAGAGATATTTGTGAAACTATATAATAACTAGCTATGCATGTAGATACATATTGAAAAGAATGACATATTGTGTCACTTCCCCCAACCAGGAGAGTGGACCTTAAATGCTTCAGTGGAACAATACTTGTAACTATTTTCTTCATGCAGGTTTTGCGGAGAATTCCTGATATGCATGTATAGCAACATTGACTATAATGGCACCCCATAGCAAACCACCCAATCATGATCACTCTCCGTCTATTATGTGCCACAGATTCCATATAAATCATGACTGCTCCAGAGCTAAAGCATCAATGTTTCCAAGGAGCGCTAGGCCCTAAGTACCAGTCCCGATTCATAGGCATAGGAAGAGGCTAAAGCCCCCTAAATAATTTGCCAATGTTTTGTAAGGGGGCAGAACCCCCCCAATATTCAAGTTGCAAATAAGTGATTATGCTGTCCTGTGGGAGCATGCCCCTAAACTCCATGGTGTGTATGTAGTTTGCCAACCCCCCCCCCCCCCCCCCCCCCAATATTTTAGGATGTGTCATTGTGATACCCCTATGCGATTTAGTGCTGATGCTGATTGGCGAGTGGGAGTGAGCCAACCTAGTTATTTCTTATTTCCTATCTCCCTTTCTCTGCTGGCCATCGTAACTGTATTGGGCAGAACTTTGCCCTGAATGAGGAAAAGACAGTGATAGCCTCAATCATACGCCACTTTAAGCTGACTTTGGATGAGAACCACTGTGTGGAATTTACTCCCACAGTGATTTTGACAGCTATACATGATATTAAACTCTATGTTGAACTGCTTGACTAATTTTGCTAATGTTAGTTTTTTTGTAGTGCATTAAATCACAGGTTAGTGTTTATTTCAACAAAGACTTTGAAATTGCACATTGTATGGGCACATTAGATGAGCATTAACTATCTTCTTCTTCTACAAAATTCATGTAGGTAGATATAATATATACTCACCTTCATTTTTGGACAAAACAAATATTGTCTTTCTAAACATACCAAATATACCAGCAGTACATGGGTGGCTCTCTGGTTGCACTTGCTCACATACTATGACAAGTAATAGGACCTTCAAAATCAGGCACTGGCTTAGTAGCTACATGCTGATTGGTTGGTTATGTATTCACAGTACTAGGTCAACGTCGCAAGATCACGTGAAAACCCTACCAGTGTATGTGCACATGCACAACCAAAATTACAAACTTGTATAATACTAGTATAAAGCTGGGTGCCATTTCCCTTGTGCTTTCTCACATGATCGTGTGTACTAAAATTCAGTAGAAAAGAGATGTTTATGCTACATGTAGTAAAGGCCAGTGAAACAAGAATAAAAAAATAGGAGTGTAGGGATGTTCGTGCCAAAAATCACAGAAACAAGATGCAGCACTCAGACAATAATGGGGGATGGAGGTAACCCCATATCCCTACATCTCTCATTACTAAAAGAGGTTACACAATGTCATGTTATATTGTTGCATGCCATCATCCCCTGCCTTTGTCTGTATCCCACACCACGTTTCTATGATTTTTTGGCCCTTTGATCCCAATATTTTGCTCTTGTATTGTGAATATAACAACACTATGCAGTAACAACACACTTGCACATCTGCTGTTCTATATAGTTAACCCTCGGTGCGCATGCGCAGGAGGGTTACTGCAACCATCACACTAAATTTGACCACCTGGAACTGCCGAGGTCTAAAAAGTGGGGAACCTTACATCCACCACCTGGCTGATAGTGAAAGCGATATCATCGCAGTAAGTGAGCACTGGTTGTGGCCTTTTGAGGCTGATCGTCTACTCAGTGTCCATCCTGCTTTTACTGCTGAAGTTAAGACGGATAACCGGCTCACAGAAGACTCAACTCTCAGAAGAGGCTGTGGAGGGGTGGGCATAATGTGGAAAAAGACCATCGATGCAACTCCTATCACATCCATCAACAGTGACCGTATTTGTGGCATACATGTGAAGCTGCCCCAGTCTGGAGGAACCAACCTTTCAGTAATCAGTGTCTACCTCCCCTGCTCAGACACTGGTATGGAACACTATAGTGAGCATTTGATTGAGTTGGAGCGAGTGATATCCGAGCAACAGCGCCATGGACCAATCATTATTATGGGTGATTTTAATGCTCACCTAGGCACCCTGGGGGGTGTAAGAGGTATTGGTCAGCCTAATCAACAAGGGCTGCTCCTCCAACAGCTTATTACCCGCTGTGACCTCTATGTACTATCACTTGCCTCTCTGTCTCAGGGCCCACAATACACTTTTCATAACAGTGAGCTGCAAACAACCGTTGACTACATACTTGTTAGCCACAATACAACAGAACACATCGCAAAGTGTTTCACACATGACTCTGCTCCCCTGAACACCTCAGATCACCTTCCAATCACAGCTGTGCTACAGCTAGCACACTCCAATGTCGCACCCCAGGAGCAGCTGTCTCATAACAAGATAAACTGGAGTAAAGCTATCGGTAGCACCTCTCTTCAAAATTATCAGAAGCAAGTATCGGCCATCATAACCCCACTGATCGGTCGCTCATACAGCTCTCACAATGAAATAAATGAAGAAATTATATATGTCTCTGAAAAGATCTGCTGTGCTTCTGCAGAGCTCCTTCCATCATATAAGAACTCAGCTAAGAAGAAGTGGTATAAAGATCAGACGCTCTCCCGCCTTGCCTCCTTGAAGAAAGCAGCCTGGGATAGGTGGTGCGGGAATGGACGCCCCACAGAAGGCCCACTTTACGAGGCCAAGATAAGCACGAGAGCTGAGTTCAGAAGGAGAATGAGGGTCTGTGAAGCTAATAATGAGAGAAAGAGAATCCAACATCTTGATGGTCGATTCAGACAGAATTCTTCAAATCGATTTCGAATCCCAAAATCTAACACACACCGGAGTCTGCCACTACGAATCAATGGGGAAGTGGTCACAGATCCGCATGCCCTTCTAACAGCATGGAAAGATCACTTCCAAACCCTAAGTGCAGCCGATCAAGAGCCATCTACAGTGATGTGCAGCTCTGAGGTAGAAGGGTTGCTGCATGACTCCCTCAGCAATGAAGACTACCTCCTTGACGTCCCATTTGAGCCTGCAGAGATCGATTCCGTCTTGAAGAAGCTAAAACTCGGCAAAGCTGCAGGACATGATGGGGTCCAGGCGGAGCATATTAAGTATGGCGGCTCAACACTTCGAAACTGGATTTTACAAATATGCAATGCAATCATAGAGCTGGAATGCATTCCAGACTCTCTAAAAACAGGAATTATCACTCCAATATACAAAGGTGGAGGAAAAGACCCTCTTGACACAAACAGTCACAGAGGAATTACTCTTACATCGGTGTTTTCTAAAATACTAGAGTCACTCATCTTATCACGCCTACAGTGCCACTTCATGGAGAAAGACATACCACATCTCAACCAGACGGCCTATCGCCGAGGCGTTTCCTGCGCTGAAGCCATATTCTCTACCTTGGAAGTGCTCTCCATGTATGCACAGCGTTCTGAAAAGGTATACGTGTGTTTCTACGACCTACAAAAGGCATTTGATTCTGTCCAATACCCTGTCCTTTTACGGCGTCTTTATGACGCTGGCATTAATGGCAGGGCCTGGAGACTCCTGAAAAGCTGGTACACCTCCCCAAAGGGTATGGTTCGAGTAAATGGGTCTCTGTCGACTATGTTCACCCTTGAACATGGGGTTCTCCAGGGTTCCGTCCTCTCACCAGTTCTCTTCTCTCTGATTATGGATCCACTTCTCCAGTCTATACAAAGCAAAGGGCTAGGTCCATTCATTGGCAACACCTTTGCTGGAGCTTTCATTCATGCTGATGACATACGGACTATCAGCAGCTCCCAAGCTACCTTACAGGAGCAAGTCAACACTGTAAGCAAGTTCGCACTGGAGAATGGACTCACTCTGAATCCTACTAAATGTGAAGCAGTGCTAGTATCACCCACAAAGCCATCAGAACTGACACCTATAGCCATCCTTGGAGACAAGGTTCTCACACCACATCTGACGGCCAGGTGTCTGGGATACTGGTGGTCCTGGGACCTATCTGCCACAAGAGCTGTCGATGAAGCCATCAAAAAAGCAAGGAGAGCTTTCTTTGCATTTGGAGCTATTGGAACATTCCATGGCCAGCTGAACCCAATCTCAGCAAGGAGCATCTATGAAGTCTGCGTTCTCCCGGTACTCCTCTTTGGTTGCGAGAATTGGATTCTCTCTGACTCCACACTACATCTGTTGGAGTCTTTCCAAGGAGAAATTGGGCGACGCATATTGAGGCTCTCAAAACATCACTCCACATTATCCACACGTCTAGCTCTGAAATTGCCTTCAGTGACTGTGAGGGTTTTCATCCGTAAACTCAGTCTTCTGTCAAAAGTGAGTAAGAAAGAGGGAGAAACCATCGGGTGTCACATTTTTTCCGAGTCAAACCAAGATTCCCTCCGACTGGTTCAGGAATGTCGAGCGATGGAGGGGAGGCTTGCTAGCCATGGCATCACTGATGCCTTGCTCAGTGGCATGTCTGATCTGTGTGCAATCAAGAAGGAAGTGTTAAAGGCGGATTGGTCGACCTGCATCTCCAAAGCTAGCCATCACAACAGCACAATTCTGGCATCACAGATTGCCTCTGAGACGTCCTGGTTGAGACTGTGGGACATGGCTCTCGACCAGGGACCTCGTGGTACCAACCATCTCCAGGCCCTATACCGGGAACTAACCAGACCACAGTTCAAGCCAGACATCTGTCACCTTTGCGGATCCCAAATGAATGTGCCCTATTTCCATCATTACACTCTCTCCCACACACCTCTTCATGACCCAGACAATGTTATAAACTCTCTCATTCACGGCAGTTTGCAGATCTTTGAATACGCCAAGTATTATCAGTAGCATAATTGTTGTGTTTGGTTTTGTGTATGCCTTGCCATTTCCTGGCTTAATGTGCATCAACCTTAATGAATGACCTTAATGAATGAATGAATGACTGTAGTTGGGTCTGCATGTGTGTGTGTGTCTGTGTGTGTGTCTGTCTGTTAAGTCACATTTCACCTCTGGAGCGTCTGTTCTTCCTGAAAATACTGTCACGTACTCAGCGGGGAACGGAGATCAAAAGGTTTTCTTTGAAACCGCTCCATTCAAGAGTTATGGCGTGAAACGCAAGCGAAAGAGCCAATTGCTAATTATATCTAGCTTACCCGCGATCAGGTTTTCTTGTTCGATATACAGCGAAGCACCAGCGGTTACTGCATGAGGGAGTACATGCATGCGTACTGTTCCGGTCAAAGCTATAGCGATTCCAGCAGTGTACAGAGCTAACTTGAGTTTCAATGGCACGTGCCTTTCTAGCATTTCGCGCGTTATGAGGATTCGCGCACGCCCGGACGCCGAGGGTTCTGCACTTTAGTGCATTCATTGCCACATCATCAGATAAAGTTTTTCTTGCTGTCATGTGATCTTCATTGCTCTGTTCCTTGCTTCACATTTTAAGTGTGTAAGGATGGTATTGCCAAATCACAGAAACAAGATGCAGCATTCACACAAAGGGGAGAAGTGGTTTTGTGAAGTAGCCCTTCTGTATATGTATTAAGCTGGGTGCCATTTCCCACGTGATCATGTGTACTAAAAATTTCAGTAGAAAACCAGATATTTATGCCACACATAGTGAAACAAGAATAAAAACATAAGAGTGTAGGGATGTTCGTGCCAAAAATCACAGAAACAAGATGCGGCATTCAGACAATAGTGGGGGATTATAGTGATAGTAACCCCATATCCCTACATCTTGTAGCTCCGTATCCCTACATCTCTCATATAAAAGGGATTGCACATGCATCAATCCCTGCCTTTGTCTGAATGCTACACTATGCTTCTATGATTTTTGGCACTTCCATCCCAATATTTTGTTCATGTACTGTGAATATGACAATACCATGCAGTAACAACACACTTGCACATCTGCTGTTCTCATATTCACATTGCTAGTTGCCACATCATCAGATAGCTACATCAAAATCCTTCAGCTTGCAATTTTCTTGCCACCATGTGATCTTCAGAGCAATTCATTACTCCGTCCCATACTTCATCTCATTCCTCCTTTCCTTCTTCCCTCTCCATTTTGCTTCAAATACGATAGGTACTTTTGTATTAACAACAAATCTCCAGACAAATTAAATCTTAACACCTAATCACACAAATGCAATTAAATCTTAACACCTAATCACACAAATTGAATCTTAACACATAATCACACAAATACAATTGCATACCACTTAAAATGCAGCATTTCTTCAGTCGGTTTTGTTAGTCATCATGACTGTCCAATCTATTACTTAGATATCTGATGCCATAGTCATCATGACTGTCCTTAGATATCTGATGTCATATTCACAAACAGCAGACGTCAAATAGTACTGAAATCTATCCTATAATATTGTGCCTATGAATTTTATTGATGCAATCAACTCTTTTGTACACTTGTTGAAATCTGCCCCCAAAATGGGAGGAACATGGTAAAGCAGTAACAGTATATAGCTACCGTATTTGAAGCAAAATGGAGGAGAGGAGAGGTGAGGTGAAGTATAGGGGACAGAGTAGTGAATCGCTCTGAGGATCACATGGATCACATAATACCAAGTGTGAGTTCACCTGCTCATCAGGTTGAGATGCTTTGTGATTTGTATGCAGGATTCGGCCCAGCCAGCTGAGCTGCCTTGGTAGCTCAGTTGGTAAGAGCATCACCTACAGAGCTGATGGCCGTGGGTTTGAGTCCCACCCGAGGAAGCCAATTTTTCTTTGAAAAATGACTGTTTTGGGCAAGTTGTGTAGTGTTGCTTTGCCTTTCTGTTGTGTTGTTGTTGTTACCTTGCCTTTCTCAGCATCTCTTGAAGGATTGTTCAGGGCAAGAAAATGAAGATGAATGATTTTAATGTAGCTATCTGATGATGTGGAAATTATATAGCAATATCAATATGAGAACAGCAGATGTGCAAGTGTGTAGGTACTGCATGGTGTTGTCATATATATTCACAGTACATTTATTACTAGATGATAAAACACCTTTGTGAATTTTAGTGTCTGTATTCCAATAGACCAATTTATTGACTCAATGCCGTGCATTACCTACCTCATCCCACAATTGGGAATATAGGGATGGTGCAATACTGTACACTTTGAGAACTGAGATAACCATAGTAATGTAGAACAGAGATGACATTGAAATGAGGTGTTAGAACTAACATGATTTTCTGAGCCTGGAGCCCAATGATTGTATATGTATCTATAATGGGATATGGGCTTTGACAAATATCACATAGGGATTATGGATTCAGTGTTGTGCACTGCATGATTGAAATCACAACTATACCACTTAAATTTCCTGAAATTAGCTGAGAGTATTCCACAGTGCACATCGAAGTGTATACATGTGGTATATACAGGATCATTTCAACTAACACTTCACAAGACCTCTGAGATATACCTTTGCTGTAAGCCTGCATTGAATTTTTGGATTGATTTCAATCAACTACGTAAAATTATTTTGCATAATATGGACCTTGCATGGTTAGTGGCTAGTGCTGGGTGAATGGATTATTCATGCCGTCATGAAAACAATTATATAGCTAGTAAGAGGAAGACAGGAGAATGTGGTAGACAGTATAAATACGATATTATAGCAACTATTCCATAAAATCCATTATTATATATGCTTCAAATATTGTACATTGCAATCATCACAACAGTATATTGCTATACAGAACATTCTGAGGTCAATTATAAAACTGCAAGCTTGCTTATCTCTTAATGCTGTATATACAATGGGATATATGATATTCACACAAATGTTGCATCATACAGATACCTAGATAACTTAAATCATTGAAAATACTAATACCAGCATGGATACACATGCAAATAGAAAGATTGCTAATAATAGCATCCAATGAAAATAAATATGTTGCTTATAAAAATGAGGTCGTATATATTTTTAAATGCTACAATAGGAGTAGACTGAGTGGCATCAGTTGGTACCTAAATTACATTACATTACAAAAAAGGGAATTTTATAATGACGTGCATGGGCAAATCTAATGCAAATGCTGTGGGTTTCACTGAAGTGACAAAACAGTAGGTGAAACTCTGTGGGAATGACAGGAAGTTAATTAATGTAACACTAAAGTCTGTAGCTTCAAGAGAATCATTGCATATTTCTGATGTGGTGGACAAATTAAAAGATTTGTATTCTTCCATTATCTCTATCACATATGTATACTTGACCTTTGTAAGAACTAATACAGTATGGATTCTGGAATTCACCCTTGTTATTGCCCCGCCTCCCAAATGAGGTGACACACCGACCTAAGGTCTCATACACTACGATACGACCACCACTCCAGTCAGATACATATACGTATTTGTCAATAATGTGAAGAGCTGATGGCTTCCCCAGTGTTACATTTTCAGTTACATTTTTATCAAAAAATCGTATGAATTGGCCATTCTTATCCAGAACCTGTACTCTCCCACCATCCCATTCAGCCACGTACATGTTATGATCATTGTCAAATTTAACATCGTATGGTCTATGGAATTCACCCCTTCCATTACCAAATGAGCCAATGGATCGAATGAAGTTCAAATTTAGGTCAAAAACCTGAATTCTGTGATTATTGCAATCACATACATACAGTTGGTTGTTGTAAAATGTTATTCCATATGGATCATCAAACTCCGCTTCCCCGCTGCCCAATTTTTCACAACCAACATGCTTAAGGAATTTGCCACTGCTAGTAAACTTCTGCAGTTTGTACTCACTGCTTACATAAACATTGTCTTCATCATCAATCGCAAGACCTTGAGGGATTTTAATCTGTCTTGAGCTGTCATCATCTGATTCAAATTTTCCAATCCTCCTTCCTTTAATGTCAAATATAGATATTTGATTAGCCAACTTTTCACTGACAATCATATTCCCGTCACTAGTGAAAACAATACTGTATGGTGCGATCACATCATTGACAGTGCTCACTGGATGGGCTAAATCGTTGGGATCGGGGTACACAGTTATGATGAAGGGACTGTCATCAATTTCCTTGTCATTAACTTGAATGTAAAGTTTGTATTGTCCTCGACTGGTAGCTGTGTATGACACTTCATAGCAAGAAGGAGAGGAAGCAGTTACTGTGATAGCCCTAGACAAACTGGTGGATACACCTTCTGAATCAGAAAGTTCAGCAGTAACGTTTTGTTTCAGAGAACACGGCCTATTACTAGAGTCAGTCAGCTCAACTGTGATGTGTGTTGGATGGTTGACAGTGGCTGACTCCAGGCCCAGACCACTGACCTGAAATGGGAGAAATTGAGGATATTGGAATCAGTATCAAGAGAAGGTATAGGCAGTATTGACCTTTATTTTCAGTGCTGAGCCTCTCTGCTGAAAGTCAGACACTTGAGCTGCAATGGCATCTAGCAGAATACCTGTCTCCCTTCTGCTGTGATCTAACTCAGCTTCCTGAGACAGTAGTATACCTCCAGTCTTGATATATACTGGTATTCCATATGAAACTAACAGTAATTTGACTCACAAGTTCTCTTAGTTGCTGTTGTGTCTGAACTAGTTCTCTGTCCTTTGCCTGCATTAACACTTCCTACACATAGTGAAGAATCACATGGGTATTTTTAGTGATTTACACATTTTTCTGTACAAATGATAACTGACTTTTGGCCTCAATGTCTCCAGTTCTCTGTCCCTTTGATGTAGTGTCTTCTGGAACACAGCCACTAGATCTTCACTGGATTCCAGCTGCCTCTGCAGATACCCAATCTCTCTCCTGCTGGACTGCTCCTGTGCAGTGACATAGTGACTGGAGTCAGCTGTTGTCTCACATACAAATGATAAAGATTACCTCTTGTCTCAGTTGTTTCAGTTGCTGCCTTGCCTGAGCCAGCTCCCTGTCTTTGGCCTGCACTAACACATACTTGTCAGTCTCCTACAGTTAGGAAGCACAACACATAGATTACATGAATGCACAACTATATACACATATTAAGGACTGTACAAACATTTGGTACAACTAAATTTTCTCAGATATACTGGAACTATGCTTCCTGCACCTGCAGGAAAAACTCCTGCCCTTTTATTACTTTTTCCTACACATGCAGGAATATTCTACTATGCACTTCATATCTTGCACATATATATTTTTGCAGGAATATTTGCAGGAATATTTCCTACACATTTTTCAATCATGTGCAGAAAGCATGTTTCCAGCACATCTAAAGTCTAAGTCTAAGTATTAAGCACAACTTTTTTCGTACTTAAATGAGAACAAACATATGCATGTTTACGTTTTGTTTTATCTTCTTCTGCAATTGCTTGATAGCCTCCCCTGTTTTAGTAAGTTGTTGTGTATGGGTTTCCAGTTGTTTCTGCCACTCTTGGATTAAGTGCTCCTTGATCATTTGGGCCATCTCTGAAAGTCCTGCATCCTTCAGTACATCAATGAGAGTGGACCAAGACACTGGCTTCTCCCCCTGGCCCAGCAGCCATCGTGTCAGAATCTCCTGGTTGATTGCATCTGCATTGAGCTGATATTGAGAGACAATACCTGAGGTCATCGCACCAGTATCATCTTTCAGCAGCAGTGGGCCCAATGTCGAGTAGCATCCTCCTATTTGCTTCACTACATTAACAGTACTGCCTGATTGGGTCTTCAAGGCCAGAAGTTCTGGCAGTGTCGGTTTGCTTGCCAGTAATGTATCTGCTGATATATTAAAACAAGTGTAAAAAACATTTCATTAATAATTATTATAAAATGTTGAAGGATGTAGGGATGTTAGTGACAAAAACTAAAGAAACAAGACTGTAATAACCCGAGTGGTGCACAGTGAACAACTGATTATGATATGACCATACACAACTTGTGTATATATGCAAGAAATGATGAAAACCCGTGTGGAAATTGCATGCAACAATAACAACATGCGTAAACGGAATAAAATGTAGGGATGGGTTAAGCCTGTTGTTATTGTTGCATGCAATTTCCACATGGGTTTTCATCATTTCCTGCATATACACAAGTTGTGTATGGTCATATCATAATCAGTTGTTCACTGTGCACCACTCGGGTTATTACAGTCTTGTTTCTTTAGTTTTTGGCACTAACATCCCTACATCCTTCAACATTTTATAATTAATGAAGTGTTTTTTACACTTGTTTCACCAGTTTTTCCTACTTGTTACTATACTGTTGCAACAAGAATAGTGTCATACTCAGAACATGCAACATACCACTATTTGATCACAAGGAAATATTATTGTCAGTAGTAAGACTTGTAATTTCAGTGAGTTCTACATCTTGTCTACTTCGAGTTTACTTAGAGCAGAGGGCTGCGCATATATTGTTGACGCAGGCGCGATCGTCTAATAGCGCATGAGTGATCACATCACAAATATGCAATCAACGGGGAAATTGCGTCCGACTATTCGAAAGTACTCGTAAAGCCTTGTCGTTCCCTTGCGAGGTGTGTGGCAAATTCCGTAAGTCATTGCAGCTGTGTATTTTACGTACTTTGAGGGTCTTAGCGGGTACAGAATCACTTGTAGAGTACGTGTATGTGCCTAAAAGTGTTTGTAACTGCCGTGTTTGGGAGTTCTGAGCCATTCTATTTTGGAAAATGGGCGTGTCCTGTCGGCGCCATCCCTCATTATGATAGACTCTCTGATAACAAGAATGAGTGTATCAATTATATATACATGGAAGTCCATTACAAGCATGCAGCTTGCCATATACATGCACTAACAAGATGTAGATCTCTCACCACAGCTTGGTATTGAGGGTGTCTCAGGAATGGTCACGGGAGGGGTAGCTTCGCGAGTTGATGTAGGACTTGGAAAATGTGCAGCTTGAATTATTTTTGCTAGTGGCAGTAGATTAACTGCAGGGCTTTTAAGAGCGTCTACAATAATTTTCCAAGTCGGTCTGCTCTCTTTTTGATTTGTAAATTCCAACAGAATGTGGCGGAGGCGATCGTGAGGTTGTAAATGTTTAGCACATATGTCCTCCACAACGCTTCGAGATAAATTTAATTGAAGACCGAGGGCATAGGACTGGATCTGCGCAGGTAAAAGTTCCTGCAATACTTGACCAACATCATCTGGAGTCACTATCTCATCGCCTGTAGGTGCTGCAGTATTAAAAATTGCACTACTAATTATGTTATGTTACAACAGAGTAAGCACTAATGCAGATGGATCATGATACTACTATAGCTAGATATGTAGATGTGGTCGGAAAACAGACGTGCAGTAATATAAGTAGATCTATTGTATTTAGCTTGCTGGATTATATACACATTCTATGGCAGAAAGACAGTTACCCTTTTTGGAAGTAGCTAAAGAGGGCTCGGCAGGTTTTGTTTTCAATCGTTTCGCTGGTGGAGAAGTAGGTGCGGGGTCTACAATATAAACCGAGACAATTTAATTAGCTTCCATTGTCATCTTTAGCTAGCACTTTACCTTCCGCCATGATTTTTAGATTCAGTACAACTAACACAAATGAAAAAATATATACTCCAAGACTCTTAAAATGTACGTGATCGGACTTCCGCGATGTATACGGATTTTCCGTGCGCAATGTTAGACTCAGATGGCGGCGCCGACACGCCCATTAAGCCTTAACAAATGTAACGGCTCAGAACTCTCAAACGCGGGAGCTATAAGCCCTTTTAGAAACATTACATGACCTACCAGTGTTTTTGTATACACGATAACCTCTCAAAGGGGGTAAAATACACCGTTACAATGCATGACATACGTACGTGAAATTGCCAAAACCCCAATTTCATCTTCTTCTTCAGTAAACAAGCCTCTCTAACGGTACAAGTATTTACCTTTACTTTTGCATGAGACAGTTTCATATTCCTCTGCGGAGTGCCTTTACCCGACGGAATCTTCGTAGGACCTTTCCTGCACGATAGGAATACATGTATTTCCGTATACACGAACGCCATATTTCCTGATTTCACGTGACCATGCAATCATCACTGGTTGGCAAGAGACAAGAGAAGTTTTATTGATGACACAGGCATAATGGACGAAGAGAGAGCAGAGAATATATATTATTGTTGTGTGCCATAATCTTTTGTCTCTATACCTCACTTGTTTCTCTGATTTTTTGGCACTGCCATTCCTACATCTTTCAGCATTTTGATAAAAATGTTTTTGCTCTTGTAACTTCATTAATTGGTACAGCAGAACTCCAATAACCATAGGCTAATATTAAGGAGTCAAAGAAAAAGGTATAAGCAACAAAATAAGGAACACAACAGCTAAACACAGATCTAAAAACACATCTATACATGTCTAAATTATAAACACAGATAAATACAAGTATACAGATCTAATATAATATAGAATGACCTAATACCTAACTTAAATGAAGACAAAGTATCACATAAGACAATATCAGTGGGCAATGTGTTCCATGTCCTAGCAGATCTGATGAAAAAAGCGTCTAAGAATGCAGTAGTACTTGCATGGGGGATAACAAGCTGCCTACAGTGACAGACACAAAGATTTGGTTTTGGGTGTAGAGAGAATTTGAGAGTTGAACAGTAAATAATTAGGTTGTCTTAACACTTGTATAGGGTGTTAGCATTCTAAAGAACTATCATGTTAAGTATACCATGTACAGTGATTCCGACCATCCTTGACTACCAATAATTATTTGGGTAATGTACAAAATGTAAATGTATGCATACACGCAGCAGCTAAAAACCTACAGATGCAACTTAAGTATGCAAATCCCTTATACTGTATATAAGCAATACAACAAAATCATCCAAAGTATATGCACCTTATTATTATACATGCTATACCATTGTCTCCTTGCCACTGCCTTCCTCTCAATATTTGCAGAATTTCCTAGAAAATGTACATGTGTGCATATATGTATTCCATGAGCTACCAGACAAATGTATACATAGCTGTGATGGAAGTATAAGCCTCATGCAAAGACACTAGAATATTGGACTAAGAGCTGAATTACAACATACAGGTTAAAGTATATATGACAGGAAATGAACTATGTGATCATGAATACGTTAAGTTGTGAGATTATGCAATTTTCACATGTTACTGATGTCGTGGAAGAGATCAGTCAGCTATTGTTCCAATCACATATATCTCTATACAGGAAGTGTGGTCACTGATACCTCAGTCGAGGGTGTTCTCATACTGTAACTTATGAATTGTCATGTTCAGTATACCGTGTATATACAGTGATTCCGACCATCCTTGACTGCCAATTATTTGGATAATTATGCATACACACAGCAGCTAAAACCTACAGATGCATTTTAAGTATGCAATCATACATGTATCAATGCTAAACCAAATCCCTTACATACTGTACATGTTGCTCTGCACACACCTTTTTCCATGTATAAAAGCAATACAACAGAATCATCCAAAGTATATGCAGCTTTATTATACATGCTACCATTGTCTCCTTGCCACTGCCTTTATGGAATACATATATACACTATATAGTTTCCATTCTTTCCTCTCAATATTTACCAATACGTGTGATTCACAAGAAAATATACATGTGTGCATATATGCATTGCATGAGCTACCAGACAAATGTATACATAGCTGTGATGGAAGTATAAGCCTCATGCAAAGACACTACCATATTCATGAACAAAGAGCTGAAGTACAACATACAGATAAATTAATAAACTAATTTACGTGAACTATGTGATCATGAATACATTTATTACAGTCATCATGTTGTGAGATTATTCAATTTTCATATGTTACTGATGTCGTGGAAGAGATCAGTATACAGCTATTTTTCTGATCACATAATATAGAAACTTCCCTCTTTAATTATATATATGGCCCTGCCCCCTGAACAAGGTGACAAACCGACCTGATGTCTAGTCAGATACATACACGTATTTTGCAATGTGAAGAATTGCTAGCTTGCCTGGATTTGTCATTATTGAAATCGCACACATACAGTTCATTGTCATGAGGAGGCATTCCACGTAGATCATCAAACTCCATTTCCTTACTGCCCACGTCATCAGAATCTGCTGCTGCTAGTGGCCTTCTGCAGCTTGAACTCACTTCTTACATATTGTCATCATCATCAATTGCAAAACCATGGGGTAAAATCTGTACTGTGAAACATTCAATGTAAAATTTTTTGACTATAGTGGCTGTATGGCCATTAAGTTGGTTGATTGGGATTGGGAAATACAGTTGAGAAATGCATGACATGTTCACTTTCGTATGGGCCAGGTATACGGAAGTTACCAAGCCATTTTGTTAGTATACGGACAAGCTCGTGAAGGGGCATATTTCAGGGCTGAGAAGAAAATGTTTGAGCCAGCAACGATCTGTATTTCATTTATAGTACTACTAGTGATATGGCTGAACGTGCCTCGCGTTATATGGAATCTCTATAGACAGTGGAAGGCAGTGAGGCATATCCCAGGATGGCCCACGCATTGGCTCTACGGAAACTCTCACCAATGGAACAAAATAGGGGCGACCCAAGCCCTGAAGTATCGTAAAGACATCGCTGAATTTGGATGGAAGTTGTCCAGGGTATGGTTTGGACCTTTTCTGGCGATAGTGATGATTCACCATACAGATCCCCTCAAGAAAGTGTTGAAATGTCGCAAATCTGATAGAGTATACAACTTGATTAAACCTTGGCTTGGAGACGGTTTACTTGTTGCTCAAGGGGAAAAGTGGTCCCGTAATCGTCGCTTACTCACTCCAGCTTTCCATTATGCTATTCTTAAACCTTACGTTGCCACATACAATGATTGCATCCAGGTACTAGTGAAAAAATGGCAGGCCTCAGCAGCAGAGGGCAAGCCAGTGAAGTTGTTTGAAACAATCAGCTTCCTCTCCCTGGACATTATTCTGCAATGTGCATTTGGGTATGTTAGTGACTGCCAGACCTCTATACATCAGGCGGAATATGTAAGTGCTGTCAGAGAACTCTCTGATCACTGCACAGATCGATTCATCAACCCTCTATACCATGTGGACTGGCTCTACTGGATCACCCCCCACGGACGAAGAATGAACACACTCTGTAAGTGTGTACACAATCATGCTGAGAAAATCATTGCTGACCGCAAAAAGACTCTCGGCTTGGATAAAGAACAAAAAGATTTTGATGCAAGCACTTTCCTAGAGAGACTCTCCCAGTCTAGAAAACTTGACTTCCTGGACATCCTTCTGACTGCTGTGGATGAGGACGGAGTGGGGCTGAGTGACTTGGAGATCAGGAACGAAGTGGACACATTCATGTCTGAAGGTCACGACACCACTACCAGTGGCATGTGCTGGGCTCTGTACTGCCTGGCACGGTATCCCGAGCACCAGCAAAAGGTGAGGGAAGAAGTCAATCGTATTCTCTCTGGACGAGAGCACTTGACATATGATGACATCAAGGAACTAAAGTACACTCAATGCTGCATCAAAGAAGCCATGAGGATCTATGCTCCTGTCGACACAATATTCCGTGAAACTGATGAAGACATGGAGCTTGAAGGCCACCTCATTCCAAAAAGGATGATTATTGGTATTCCTATAAACTCTATCCATAACAACCCACATGTGTGGCCCAACCCTGAGGAATATGATCCCACATGATTTTTTCCTGGTAATGCTGAAGGACGAGATCCATATGCCTATCTCCCTTTCTCTGCTGGCTATCGTAACTGTATTGGGCAGAACTTTGCCCTGAATGAGGAAAAGACAGTGATAGCCTCAATCATACGCCACTTTAAGCTGACTTTGGATGAGAACCATCATGTGGAATTTACTCCCACAGTGATTTTGACAGCTATACACGATATTAAACTTAATGTCGAACTGCTTGACTAATTAACCCTCGGCATGCCTGCACAGCAAGGATTACGGTAGTCGTCTTGCTTTGCTAATGTAGTTTTTTAAATCACAGGTTAGTGTGTTGTTTATTTCAACAAATACTTTTTTGAAATTGCACATTGTATGGGCACATTAACTACAAAATTCATGTGGGTAGATATACTCACCTTCATTTTGGACAAAACACTAGTGGTACCAAACTGCATGTATACTAGCAGTACATGGGTGGCTCTCTGGTTGCCCATGTTCACATACTGTACAAAGTGTATGACAAGTAATATGACCTTTCAAATCAGGATAAAAAGAGCACCGGCTGAGTGATTGGTTGGTTGTGTATTCTCGGTATTATGTTGCAAGACACATGCACAACCAAAATTATGAGACTTGCTAGCCCTTCCATACATGTATATATAAAGCTGGGTGCCATTTCTCTTGTGCTTTCTCACGTGATCATGTGTACTAAAATTCTGCATAGAAAAGCAGATGTTTATGTTACAGGTAGTGAAAGCCAGTGAAACAGAATAAAAATATAAGAATGTAGGGATGTTAGTGCCAAAAATCACAGAAACAATTGCAAGATGCGGCATTCAGACAATGGTGGGGATGATGGTAACTTCCATCCCAATACTTGTATTGTAAAAATGACGACACCATGCAGTAACAACACATTTGCACATCTACTGTTCTCATATTCACATTGCTATATAATTGCCACATCATCAGATAGCTGCATTAAAATCCTTCCTAGTACTGGAATGCATCCTATAGCTAATAGTGTACCTATGAATTTATTGTTGCAATTGTCTGCTTTTGTACACTTGTTTGAAATTTGCCCCCAAAATGGGAGGAGCTTGGGAAGGCATTAATCACCAGTAACAGTAACAGTAGCTACCATATTTGAAGCAAAATGGAGGAGAGGGGAGGTGAGATGAAGTTGGGAACAGAACAATGAATTACTCTGAAGATCACATGGCAAGAAAAATTGCAAGGTGAGAAATGTTAATGTAGCTATCTGATGATGTGGCAACTAGAAATGTGAATATGAGAACAGCAGAAGTGTGTTGCTTTATTACTTCATGGTGTTGTCATATTCACAGTACATTTATTATTTTCATCTGGATGATGAACACCTTTGTGAATATCAGTGTCTGTATTCCAAAATGTTGAAGGATGTAGGGATGACAGTGCCAAAAAGTAGAGAAACAAGGGCAGTATATATGTAGCAACACAGGGATTGAGGGCATGCAACAATAATATTCATAACTCGAAACTAAGTATATATGCAGCAGAACAGGGGATGAGGGTATGCAACAATAATAACATGCGTAACCCCTCCCTAAATCCTTTAATTTCAGGTTACACATGTTATGTTTGTTGCATGCCCTCATCCCCTGTTTTGCTGCATATATACTGCACTTGTTTCTCTACTTTTTGGCACTGTCATCCCTACATCCTTCAACACTTTAAGGGAAATGTTTTTATACACTTGTTCCAATAGGATGCAGTGCATTAAATATTTCTACCTCATCCCACAATTAAGAGAACAGAGATGGTGTAATACTGTACACTTTGAGAATACAATCAGTGTATATAATTTCACCGAGAGTATCAATTTCACAGTCCACACTGAAGTGTATACATTGACATTAAGTGTGTGGCATATACAGGATCATTACAATAAATCAACTAGCACTTCACAAGACCTCTGAGATCCTTTGCAGTGAGTCTGCATTAAATTTGTATTGATTTCAATCAACTACTTAAAACCTAATACAGATCTGAAGGTACTATGTAGTCACTGGATTGAGCTTGGGTGGCTAGTGCTGGGTGAATCGATTATTCATGCCGTCATGAAAACAATTATATAGCTAGTAAGAGGAAGACAGAAGAATGTGATAGACAGTTACGATTGCCATGCATGTGTGAATAATAGTAATACTCAAGAAGCTGTCATAGCACTACTCTCATCGACCACGCACTCACAATCATGGGCAGAGCCACACATACATGTACATATGGGCAAATCGTAAGGAACATAACTTACCATCTGTTTAATTTATCCCTCAACTCCAGCAAGCTTGCAGATCCTCAGCTAAGAACTGAAGATGACCAGAGCACATGTCCTTACTTTACAGTTTTTGTTTACGCACATCCCAGAACACCTACAACATATTCATCAACATATTCCCAGACTTCACTTCCCAGTACATATGCTGTTTTCATGTGAATATAGCAACTATTCCATTTCAGTTCAAATATTGTACATTGCTATCATCATCACAGTATATTGCTACAGAACACTTTGAGGACCGCAAGCTTGCTTATCTCTTAATGCTGAAAATATCTGTATATACAATGGGATATATACAGACACTGATATTCACACAAGTGTTGCATCATACAGACATCTAGATAACTTAAATCATTGGAAGTACACTTTAGCAAATAGCTACCAGCATGGATACACAAGTATAAAGATTGCTAATACTAATATAAACATGGTGCTTACAAAAAAGTAAATGCATGCTACCATAGGAGTAGCATCAATTGGTAGGGAAATTACATTAAGAAAACAGCATAGGCAAATCTAATACGATGCTGAGGGTTTCACTGAAGTGAAAAAACAGTAGGTGAAAGGATACTCTGTGGGAACGACAGGAAGTCAATTAAAACGACATTAAAGTCTGTAGTAAAGAGAGCGTCAATAATCATTGCGTACGTATTTCTGATGTAGTGGAAAAATTAAAAGATGTGTATTCTTCCATTGTCCTTATCACATATATATACTTGGCCATTGTAAGAGTTAATACAGTATGGATACTGAAATTCTCCCTCATTATTGCCCCGCCCCCCAAATGAGGTGACAAACTGACCTGAGGTCTCATACACTACAATACAACCACCACTCCAGTTAGATACATATACGTATTTGTCTATAATATGAAGAGCTGATGGCTTGCCTAGTGTTTTATTTTCATCAAAAAAACGTATGAATACGCCATTCTCATCCAGAACCTGTACTCTCTCACCATCCCATTCAGCCACATACATGTTATGATCATTGTCAAATTTAACATCATACGGTGTACGGAATTCACCCCTTCCCTCACCATATGAGCCAATGGATCGAATGAAGTTCAAATCCATGTCAAAAACCTGAATTCTGTGATTATTGCAATCACATACATACAGTTGGTTGTTGTACAATGTTATTCCATATGGATCATCAAACTCCGCTTTCCCGCTGCCCAATTTTTCACAACCAACATGCTTAATGAATCTGCCACTACTAGTAAACTTCTGCAGCTTGTACTCACTGCTTACATAAACATTGTCTTCATCATCAATCGCAAGACCTTGAGGGATTTTAATCTGTCTTGAGCTGTCATCATCTGATTCAAATTTTCCAATCCTCCTTCCTTTAATGTCAAATATAGATATTTGATTAGCCAACTTTTCACTGACAATCATATTCCCGTCACTAGTGAAAACAATACTGTATGGTGTGATCACGTCATTCATAACGCTCACTGGATGGGCTAAATCGTTGGGATCGGGGTACACAGTTATGATGAAGGGACTGTCATCAATTTCTTTGTCATTAACTTGAATGTAAAGTTTGTATTGTCCTCGACTGGTAGCTGTGTATGACACCTCATAGCAGGAAGGAGAGGAAGCAGTTACTGTGATAGCCCTGGACAAACTGGTGGATACAACTTCAGAAAGTTCAGCAGTAATGTTTTGTTTAAGAGAACACGGCCTATTACTAGAGTCAGTCAGCTCAACCGTGATGTGTGTTGGATGGTTGACAGTGGCTGACTCCAGGCCCAGACCACTGACCTGAAATGGGAGAAATTGAGGATATTGGAATCAGTATCAAGAGAAGGTATAGGCAGTATTGACCTTTATTTTCAGTGCTGAGCCTCTCTGCTGAAAGTCAGACACTTGAGCTGCAATGGCATCTAGCAGAATACCAGTCTCCCTTCTGCTGTGATCTAACTCAGCTTCCTGTAGACAGGAGTGTACCTTGAGCTCTAGTCACAACATAACTGGTATTCCATTACAGTATCTTGACTCACAAGTTGTCTTAGTTGCTGTTGTGTCTGAGCTAGTTCTGCCTGCATTAAATCTTCCTATGTAGAGTGAAGGGTACATAGGTATTTTAAGCGATTTTGTTGTGGTACACATCTTTATGTAAATCATTACTGACTTTTGGCCTCAATGTCTCCAGCTCTCTGTCCCTTTGATGTAGTGTCTTTTGGAACACAGCCACTAGATCTTCACTGGATTCCAGCTGCCTTTGCAGATACCCAATCTCCTTCCTGCTGGACTGCTCCTGTACACAGTGACACGGTGATCAGAGTCAGCTCTTGTCTCACATAAAGATTACCTCTTGTCTCAGTTGTTTCAGCTGCTGTCTTGCCTGAGCCAGTTCCCTGTCTTTGGCATCTTTCTCAGTCTCCTATAGTTAGGAAGGATAACACAGAGATTACATGAATGCACAACTATACACATAACGATTGTACAAACATGTTCTCATATAAATTAACTTGGTACCACTAATTAAGTCAACATTTTCAGATATGCCAGAACTATGCTTCCTGATCCTGCAGGATAACCCCCTTCCCTTCACTGGACGAAAGGTAAAATTTCCTATGTGATCTGCTGTGGAATAGGTCACATTTCATGACATCTCCTGTACCTATCCAGTAGTGGATAGGGCTAAATGTAGCTAGTCCTGTATAAACGTCATGAAACAGGTCACATAGGAAATTAATTTTTACTTTTTTGTCCAATACTTTTTCCTACACATGCATTGATATTCTACTGTGCACTCCATGCATATCTTCCTGCACATATACATTTTTGTAGGAATATTTGCAGGAACATTTTCTACACATTTCAGAATTTCCTACATGTGCAGGAAGCATGTTTCCAGCACATCTGAAAAGTGAGCATTAAGTGGTGGCTCGAGTTGTTTTCTTACTTAAATGAGAACAAACATGTTTACATTTTGTTTTATCTTCTGCTGCAGTTGCTTGATGGCCTCCTCTGTTTTATTAAGTTGTTGTGTATGGGTTTCCAGTTGTTTCTGCCACTCTTGGATTAAGTGCTCCTGGATCATTTGGGCCATCTCTGAAAGTCCGGTATCCTTCAGTACATCAATGAGAGTGGACCAAGACACTGGCTGCTTGCCCTGGCCCAGCAGCCATCGTTTCAGAATCTCCTGGTTGATTGCATCTGCATTGAGCTGATATTCAGAGACAATACCTGAGGTCACTGCACCAGTAACATCATTCAGCAGCAGTGGGCCCAGTGTGGAGTAGTACCTTCCTATTTGCTGAACTACATTAACAGTACTGCCTGATTGGGTCTTCAAGGCGAGAAGTTCTGGCAGTGTTGGTTTGCTTGCCAGTAATGTATCTGCTGATATATTATAACAGGAATGAGTATATCAATTATATGTAAATGAAAGTCAATTACAAGCATGCAGCTTGCTAGCTATATACACGCACTATCAAGATGTAGTATTATATAGATATCTCACCACATCTTGGTATTGAGAGTGTTTCAGGAATGGTCAAAGGAGAGGTAGCTTCGCGAGTTGATGTAGGACTTGGAAAATGTGCAGCTTCTACTATTATTGCCAGTGGCAGTAGATTAACTGCAGGGCTTTTAAGAGCATCCACAATAACTTTCCAAGTCGGTCTGCTCTCTACTTGATTTGTAAATTCCAACAGAACGTGGCGGAGGCGATCGTGAGGTTGCAGATGTTCAGCACATATGTCCTCCACAACGCTTCGAGGTAAATTTAATTGAAGACCGAGGGCATAGGACTGGTTCTGCGCAGGTAAAAGTTCCTGCAATACTTGAACAACATCATCTGGAGTCACAATCTCATCGCCTGTAGGTGCTGCAGTAATAAAAACTGCACTACTAATTAATCATGCTACAACAGAGCAAGCACTATTGCAGACGGATTAGATCATGATACTAGATGTAGTATAGCTACGTAGCTATGTAGATATGGTCGAAAAACGGACGTGCAGGTAAGGTAAGTATTGTACTAAGTTTGCTGTATTATAGATACACATTCTATGGCAAGAAGACAGTTACCCTTTTTGGAAATAGCTGAAGAGGGCTCAATAGGTTTCGTTGTTGTTTTCGATCGTTTCGCTGGTGGAGAAGTAGGTGCCGAGTCTGCAATATAAACCGAGACATTAACAATACCATTACATCCTTTAGCTAGCTAGCACTTTACCTTCTGTCATGATTGTTTAGATTCAGTACAGCTAACACAACTGAAAAAATATGCTCTTAAATAATACCTACGTGATGCGTCTATTGTGAAGGACTTCCGCGATGCACGGATTTCCATGCGCAATATTAATACCCTCAGGCTTAATTATAGCTACATGCTGGGCTTTGAGGTATTTAATGCGCCGAGGGTTCTTTCGCTATGGTGCTTTCATGTTGGGTAACTTTTCCCTCTTCTGGGTGCTGTATCTAAGCACAGAACAAACATAGAGCTACCTGCACAGGAAACCTTTGCATAAACTGTGGTCATATACTTCAGTTGAGGGTGTTCTCATGTGAATTGTCATGTTAAGTATACCATGTACAGTGATTCCAACCATCCTTGACTACCAATTATTTGGATAAAGTACAAAATGTAAATGTATGCATACACGCAGGAGTTAAAACCTACAGATGTATGCAATCATATATGCATCAATGCTAAATTGACCGAATCCCCTACTGTATATAAGCAATACAGTCAGTGGCTCCCATGTAGATGCCAACTAGATCTCTAGTAGCCTTATCAACCACAGCAGAACCCGAATCACCTTTTATGAACCCCAGGTTACCCTCAATGTAGCACATTTGAAAAAACAATATCTTTCTGGTGCCTGCAATAGCTGTAGTACTTTTGAAGACTGCATTTGTATTACTTATTTCGCCACATCTCACATATCCAGAGTGCCCTCCTCTGATTACCACTTCATGTCCTTCCTGGGGCATTTCTTTTGTTCTTACTGGGCCAATTTCAAAGATTTCTTCCGACAAATCAGTTTCACTGACTGTTGTCCATGCTCTATCTTGATAAACAGTTGTTACATAAGGTCCGCTTTTAATTTTTAGGTGGCCATCAACTTTCCACTTCTTTGATGAGTAAACAGGATCATATTTATATTCCAAATGATCTATATTATACTCTCTGTGATGGGCTACATAAATTGGATCACCTATATTTTCTTCTTTGAAGTCTGTTAGTACATGGGCACATGACCACAAGCAATACCTATCATTCTCCTTAAGCCTTCACGTACATCGGATGTTGTCAAAGTGTAAACTTTAGTTGAGTACCTCCCTTGTATTGTCCATGCAACTTAAATTTCCTTCCACCACCACCTGAACAGGCACTACTAGATCATTGCCTAGTTTAATTGCCTTTGGAATAGGAATGTCTGGATAATGTATTTCGTTTTTCTTGAGTTTTTTGATAACGCCCACCTGCAGCACTTTCCTTCCTGTCCTCTCACCATTCTTCACCTCATGTGTGTAGCTAATACTAACTACATTTGGGGTAGAGAGAATCTCCTGGGTACATTCGTTTTTATAAAGTAAATCGTTTTCTTCACTTCTGTTGAGGTTGCGAATCCTCCTATATGTACACTTATAAGGAAATGACGTTTGAAGTGAGGACAAACGCTTTGAGGAGTGCGAGTCTTTCTCTGGCGAATTGCTGTGATGTCTTCGTTCCTTATCCTTCCTCCTCTCCCTTTCCCTCTCTCTCCCCCTCTCACTGTCTCTCTCCTTCCTCTCCCTCTCCCCCTTCCTCTCCCTCTCCCTTTCCCTCACCCTCTCTTTTGAGGATCTGGATTGGTGGGAATGTTGTGATGAATGCGTTTTCTCACTACTACTATTTCGTCTCTCTCCCTCCTCCCTCTTACTAACCTCATCCTGACTGTATCGAGAGCTATGTGACTTGGGAGGCACGAGAGGAGAAGCCGAGCTGGAACGTACAGTCTGGTGAAGGTATTTAATAGGAGTAAGCTCATAAATCCGATCATCCTTAGGCTGTAAGCAGTCATAGACTTGGCACTGGTTGACAGCCTCTGCGGCTCCCGGGTCTTGTCTCTGTAAGACATTAACTGGGTCCATTGTGGGAGGGTCTAATGTTGCTCGACTGCGTGATTCGGGGGTGGGTTGTGGGGGGGTCAGCGTGGGGGCCCTAGGAGGCAGTGGCTGCAAGGGGGCCACAGGATTCTTTCTCTGTAATGGGAAGAATCAACATTATACATCACACCAATTAACTATGCACATATGTTACAAATCATGAATATGCACACATACAGCAATAGTGCCTCTTGGTGACAGGCAACACAAGGTGCATACTTTAAGACATGGCACCTAGATACATGTACATGCATATATATAATATATACATGTACACCCACCCAAGGCAGTCAATGAAAAATAACCGCTTCGGGTGAGTTGTGTTGTGTTGCTTTGTCTTTCTGTTGTGTTGTTTTGCTTTGCCTTTCCTTTCTATGCATCTTGGTCATATACATGATATTGTACATATACTATATATACCATTTCTATCCATATGGGTTTAGGATCATTGACAAGTTAAATTAAAATGGTGGCATAAAATTAGTATCAATGCCTGAGGATAGGTACCCTAAGCAATTATTAACCCTCGGCGCACATGCGCAGCAAGGGTTACTGTACTTGGTTTGTGTGCGTCTGTCTGTGTGTCTGTCTATGTGTCTGTCTGTCTGATGCCCTATTTCTCGGATGCCATAAGCTTTAATGGTACCAACAGCTTCAGTGCAACACAAAGCAGACTTGGATTTTCCTATAAACACTTCATTCAAAAGTTATGGCGTCATTTGCTTACCGTGACATCCTACAAGGGTACTGCAGCAATATTCCAGCACTATTTCAATGGCAAAGCCTTCTAAGGGTCCTAAAAAGGCAGACGCTACCTGGAATATGACTTGATGTAAGGCAGCAAGGTTCTTTCTTTAGTCTCCACCTTTTGCCTAAAGTCTTCTATATACTTCCCGTTACACATAATTAGAGTGGGTTTCAATAGCGTGTGCACTTTCAAGGATTCATGCACACGGTGGTAGATATATACATGCTGAGGGTTTAGCACTTTAGTGCTGTTCATTTAGTTGGGAATGGGAAACTAAGTCTTGTAGAGGTAGACAGAGGAAAGCATGGGGTAGAATGGTTCATGAACTCTTTGTGTCTTTAGGTGTGGATAAGCAGGAATGGGTGGATTAGTGAGAGGGAGGGTAGGCAGTTCGAGGAAGGACTGAATAGTATATAAAGATATGTACAAAAGGTTTGGGAAGGAACTAGAATTTTTGCATGGGGTTGGTGATGCAGGAACTAGACTATTGTTTAAGTTCAGGGAAGGAACACGTGGCTTGAATGAAGAGCTAGGCAGGCATAGAGGTAGAGAAGGCAAATCTGAATGTGCATTGTGTGGTGCCGAGTGTGAGAGTGTTCACATGTTGTGGGAGTGTTCAGCCTATAGTAATATTAGTCAGTTTTGTGGAGAAGCTACCACTACCTGAGCTTTTAGGAAACAGATATGCAGAGTTTGACAAGCTTAATAGTATAGAATACTCAAGAAGTTGCCAATGAATCCTGACTTTCTTTCCATTGCAGTGCAATAATGGTACATGTACATGTACGTGGCAACTCTGCTCTACGTAATAATGGGCCAAACTATTAGCTACATATATATGCTATGATATAACCACACATTTGCACTGCAATATCAGCGGGGAAGGTGTGGTTACGTGACCTGTGACTGGCTATAAAAGTCGTGGTGACCCAATGACCGTACAGCAAAATCCTCAGAGTCCTCTTCACCAAATTGTGACCCATGACTACTGCATCTATGGGAGTGACCACCCCTTGCACAAGGATTCTTGGTTAGTAATACTAGCTAGACTCCCATATTTACAATGAGATTTAGCGTAGTAGTCAAAACGGTACATGTGAACTATTACATTGTGGGAGCCTTGTTGCTTCCTGCGTCACGGCTCACCTTTAGCCTAGTCTTTGGCCTAACCTAGCCTATACAGTACTCAAAAAAAACACACTTCTTGTAGTATTCAGTGGGTATTGCTACTGCATGGTTTCCCTCCAGGTGCCTGCACATACCACTACCTGCAAACATGAAGAAAGTTGTCACAATGACACACGCCTGCATAGCACATAAAACCTCAGCAACTTCCGGGGCTCAGGTGAATGCAAATAGCAGTAAACCTCCAAGAGTAGTGGTGTGTGTACATGTACATGTACAGTCTGCTCCTTATACTACAGTGTAGCTACATGTTTATCAGGATAGCCTAGCCAGCTGCACTGCCTCGGTAGCTCAACTTTGTAGAGCATCAGTATAGAAAGCAGAGATTTATGGGTTTTGAATCCAGCTCTCGTTCTTCTTCAAAACTGACATCGTGAATGAGTTCCATGCATGTTATCTTTGGAGTTGAAGTACCCACCTTTTCTCTCTTGCTCTTCTTCCCAGTGTTTATCTTAAAGGACACACGATCTAGTTCCGATATCAGCTCCTGTAATTTACCGCTGTCATATTGGTACCTATAACGGAGAGAAGGGGGAACAAAAAGGTCCCTAGGGAAGATATCTCTACTAAACACATGAAAATACATGTGTGTAGCACACTAGCAGAAAGAGCAAAAAGAGGAAGAAAGGAACCCAACCCAGTAACATAGACAACCCCCCACACAACATATATGTTGGGAACTGATTATAAACCCGGTCCATTTTAAAGCCGTCCGACAGCATTAATCGTTATGGGCCATGCCCACTTGTAATTACGACTGTGCTGTATGTGCGCTGCTTTTCTCAGGGCTGGGTTCTAGCCGCCTGGATTACTACTTTTTTATAACGTTTAATCAGACTGGACAGTTTTAAAGCCGTCTGGACAGCACAGCTTTAAAACGGGCCTGGACTGTGCACAAGCCGTCTGGACAGCTTAAAAACAGGCTGCTGGTTTTAAATTGGTCCCCAACACATGCATACATGTACATACACATAGGACACCTGGATGACTGGGTCAGTGGCCATAATGTATTCTGTGTAACACAAGTGTACAGGCCCCCAGTGTACAGCTACCTAACAGAGACGTAGCATGACTCACATACAGCCCTATCCATATGTCCGGAGGATCCTCTGAGGCATACACATACAGCCCTATCCATATGTCTGGAGGATCCTCTGAGGTATACATACAGCCCTATCCATATGTCTGGAGGATCCTCTGAGGTATACACATACAGCCCTATCCATATGTGCGGAGGATCCTCTGAGGTATACACATACAGCCCTATCCATATGTCTGGAGGATCCTCTGAGGTATACACATACAGCCCTATCCATATATCTGGAGGATCCTCTGAGGTATACACATACAGCCCTATCCATATGTCTGGAGGATCCTCTGAGGTATACACATACAGCCCTATCCATATGTCTGGAGGATCCTCTGAGGTATACACATACAGCCCTATCCATATATCTGGAGGATCCTCTGAGGTATACACATACAGCCCTATCCATATGTCTGGAGGATCCTCTGAGGTATACACATACAGCCCTATCCATATATCTGGAGGATCCTCTGAGGTATACACATACAGCCCTATCCATATATCTGGAGGATCCTCTGAGGTATACACATACAGCCCTATCCATATGTCTGGAGGATCCTCTGAGGTATACACATACAGCCCTATCCATATATCTGGAGGATCCTCTGAGGTATACACATACAGCCCTATCCATATGTCCGGAGGATCCTCTGAGGTATACACACATTGCTAGGTGTAAATAAATGCATACTTGAAACACAACAAATTAACATTCCTAAGGATGACATGCATGTACATACATATTCAATAATATTTCTGATCAATGATATTGTGAGTATATATAGCTGGCAGGAATAAAGTGATTGATTATGGGATAATATAGCTGGCAGGAATAAAGTACAAGCACTCCTGTTACGACTTTTTGTGTGGAGAGGTTCGCACACCTTCTGTGAGGGAGAATTGAAGTCATTCACAAAAACACACCACAAATACATACAACACATGCAGACTCCTACCCAGACCCACCCACACACTTAATATACACCAATTCAACCACTTACCAAGGTACAGCAGTTTCTTTAATGGCAGCAGCATATTGAGGAAGGGAGACATTGTACTTAGCAAGCTTCGAAGCTATCTCAACCTTCCCGTCCTCATCATCATCAGCCGGCAGTAATCGTTTCCGAAATTGATAAGACTGCAGGTGAGAGATGTAGTACTTGTACAAGTGCTAGTAATAGGAATGCTGTCTGCATATTTGCTTGTGTCAGCCAACTGCTCATGACTTTCGTCAGTAGTAATACTCTGCTCTAGTCCTTGTGCCACTTTACTCAATTCCTGTAGCCACTTTGGCTCTGATAAAGTGAGTGCACATGCATATTGCATGCCTGGCCTGCACTCAGCCCTCCATGTGACAAATTGACACATATAATTAGCACATACATATAATTAACATTCCTAAGCACATATATATATAACTAACATTCCTAAGCTCAACTGTGTGCCTGAAATTGACATTACAAAGTGTGACCAACATACTATATGTACGTATGCATGCATATGGCAAGAATAGATCCTCTTCATGCTAATACACTTGTCCAATAATTTACCTTACTAGTTCCCCTTCCACGTTTCACCTCCAAGTATCCCAATCCATCCTCTTCTAGAGCATGTAACCCTCTCAAGGCACCCTCCTTGTTATCGTATGCACGAAACTTCTTCTTGTTGATTAGATGATAAAGATGGCCATCAAGATCAGACAGAAGGTGTTGTCGAAATGATTTTAGAAAAGAAAGTAACAAGACATACAACCTATTACAAGGTAAGAGTACAATTATGCTGATGTTAGTATTTCATTCAATGTGTATGCATCTTATTCAGGTCCTTCTTGTGGGACAGTGGGATGTAGCAGCAACGTGGTGTAAAGAGGATAACTTACCTTCTAGCCTACTTGATGAGTACAACAGTAAACAACAACCACATAGAAAACTTCAGTGGTCAGGCTGCTGTTACAGCTGTTGTTTCAAGATAATCAGACCATCAGATGAACTCGATGCTCGAATTGATCGCTTAAACACTGCTACCGAAGGGTATGTATTGCTGATGTTTATGTGCTAAGCAAAGTTGTGTTATTCTATAAACATCATTACACAATATCTTCTGACTCCAGACCATTAACAAAAAATGAAGCCAATGGAAAGCATCTGACATGCTGAACAGAGAAAGATAAACACGCAAAATTAACCTAGAAACTGCAGGTATATACTCTACAGTGTTTAATGAGCAAGCCCGATTATTTTTCATATTCATTTAGGTACGTATTCTGGCTGGTATGAGACCATGTGGGATTATTCTCTTTATCAATGAGCTGTTTACCTCTCACAAGTGTATGGAATTTTACATGAGTTTTTGAGTAGACAAGAAAATGTCATTACCAATTTGGGTGTGCCTTCCCCCTCTATGTCACTTCCATATTAATCACTATGATCTGCTTACATAATGTATGCTATGATGATGGGTGTCATCTGCGCAAATTCTGTCAGAACCCAGTGAGGAAAGATATCACCAGCACAACCAAGCGACTGGCTTCCATATCTATTGTGGTAGACAAAATGCATGTTGCCGGCCATGTAGATGCATGGTGTTTGAAAAACTGTGATTCTAGAAAGATAAAAGCTCTTGAAAAGGTTTGCTTCAAACTCTGGAAAAGTGCATAATAATTTTGGCTACTCAAATTTTCTTTTCTCAAGGTAGATATTCAGATATGTGAGCAAACCTTTGCTTGGTTATCTCGTTATGCCAAGATGACCAAGAATGAAGCAAGAGCACTTTCTCTTCTTTATTTTGTACCTCTGTGACTTACATAACAGACGATCATTGTCTGAGTGCTTCCAGAATGCCTAATGTGAATTATTATTTTTTTCAGTGGATAATGGTCTTTTGTAGTTTCATGATAACCCAACCACTCAGGATCCATATGGATAGGACTATATGCCTTCCGGACATATGGATAGGGCTGTATGTGTATACCTCAGATGATCCTCCGGACATATGTATAGGGCTGTATGTGTATACCTCAGAGGATCCTCCGCACGTACGGATAGATCAGAGGATCCTCCGCACGTATGTATAGGGCTGTATGTGTATACCTCAGAGGATCCTCCGCACGTATGTATAAGGCTGTATGTGTATACCTCAAGAGGATCCTCCGCACGTATGTATAGGGCTGTATGTGTATACCACAGAGGATCCTCCTGACATATGGATAGGGCTGTATGTGTATACCTCAGAGGATCCTCCTGACATATGGATAGGGCTGTATGTGTATACCTCAGAGGATCCTCCGGACATATGGATAGGGCTGTATGTGTATACCTCAGAGGATCCTCCAGACATATGGATAGGGCTGTATGTGTATACCTCAGAGGATCCTCCAGATATATGGATAGGGCTGTATGTGTATACCTCAGATGATCCTCCAGACATATGGATAGGGCTGTATGTGTATACCTCAGAGGATCCTCCAGATATATGGATAGGGCTGTATGTGTATACCTCAGAGGATCCTCCAGACATATGGATAGGGCTGTATGTGTATACCTCAGAGGATCCTCCGGACATATGGATAGGGCTGTATGTGTATACCTCAGAGGATCCTCCAGATATATGGATAGGGCTGTATGTGTATACCTCAGATGAGGATCCTCTGGACATATGGACTTATTGCTAAGACATGCAAGATTGAGAGATACAGGGAGTAGTAATTGTTGACTTCCTACACTAGTCCTGTTTAAGATCCTTAGGACCAACAGGACATATGTAGGCAATGTTGGACATCACTCCACCAACCGTCACGGTCGTCTTCACTCTCACTGACATAAGTGTTGGCAGTGTTTGCTGAATATGCATTGAATATGGAACACAAATGATTTTTTGTTCATTGTAAAGAGCAGGTCCTTTTCCACCTATGGTATTATTCTCTAGTGAATCTTTTATGGCAAAAAAATGGCACCACTGGAAATTAGCCTTACCTTGTAAGACGCTTCCTTCTTTGTAACTTTCGTTTACATTGGTACATGTGGTTGAAATCTAAACTTCGGTAAGTTTGAAATGTAATGAAGCTGTGTAGCGATTTTCACGTCCGTACTCTTAATGGTTCCTGAGTTACTGGACTGTGAACGGTGCACAGTACGTGAGTGGATTCAGCGGCGCGGCACGTAAGTGTATGCAGTCGAATGGACTTCCGGTACGCTGGCGTGACGACCGTGAACATCCCTCCTAGGGGTGTTATAACTATTGCATACATGTACTACAGCCGAGTGTCTAACCGCACCGCACACAGTTACAAAAGTACGTACATAGTACGCCCAAAGCAGGCCAACACCCGCACACACACATACATGGACTTACCTAACAATGGCCAATACAGCTCTCTTGAGTAGATATAATATCCACACGACAACTAGAAACGGGAGAGTAATGAGAAACCATACGGCTCTGAACGGAGAGGTGATAAAGAAGCGCACAGATACCATCTTCAGGGTTCCAGTCTTATTTCGCTTTATGTCGTGATGCTCTAGAGATGTTATATTCACGCAGACAGCAAGCACTCATAGGAGGTTGGTCACGCGTAATTATCGTCACAAGTCATGTGACGCTAATTGCATTCTATCCCCTGAGGCTATTATGCTTTTTTCCCCTATTATTCTATTCTGCACTTCTTTCGAGGTCACCTTAAGACTGTCTAAGACTGCCTACCTAGCCTTTGTGGTTCGCACCTAGCTTCACACCTTACACCTAGCATCGCACCTGCCATGGCTAATCATGAGTCACACCTACTACAGTAGAACCTCGGTTATCGGAACACCTCTGGTGGGCTCAATGAAATTTCCAGTGTTCGGATAACTGAATTTGTTCGGATAAGTGGCCTGTTCGCATTTGCATGGTTATAGCGTGTAGGATGGGAGTTTAGACCAGTGTGATACGAGGCCATCATGTTTACAAGGCTATATGGACTCCCTAAGCAGCGACAGACGGAATTTTCCAACAACGCGTGCAGTTGCGTACGGTGCGAAAGCTGTAATATTGCGTATAACTTGTTCTAATTAAGCGAGTTTATTTGTCAGCGCCTGTTCGGATAATCGAGAGTTCGGATAATCGCGGTTCGGATATATATACTGTACAGTCATGCGGGCCGCGTTATTAACCCTCCGCGCATGCGCAGGAGGGTTACGGTAGTTGGGTCTGTGTGTGTGTGTGTGTGTGTGTGTGTGTGTGTGTGTGTGTGTGTGTGTGTGTGTGTGTCTGTCTGTCTGTCACATCTCACCTCTGGAGCGTCTGTTCATCCTGAAAATCCCGTCACGTACTCAGCGGGTAACGGAGGTCAAAAAATATGTGGGGTTTTCTCTGAAACCGCTCCGTTGCAGAGATCCAGCACTCCTCCCATACGTACAGTCGGCCATTTTGCTGCGGAAAGTGCGCATGCGTATTTAACGTACGCGGTAAGCGGCCTGTGTGGAAGTTGTGAGTTGTCATGAGTTGAGTTTCATGCCTGCAAGCGAGGTCTGTCCACAATGGCATGAACTAATGGCGCGGAGGGTTCTGCACTTTAGTGCATTCATTTTATTATGCAATTAAAATTAATATGCAATAACATTATGGTTCGGTACGGTTGTACCGTAGAGTGTGCGCGCGGTACTTGGCCACTCAGCATCACCTGGTTCAAAATTGCTGGGGAGATTAATACAACCATAATGAAACCAAACATATTCACATTCAGTTGAATCACATGCTATCATTTTTCCTGATTGACATACACAGTAAGTTTCAGTAGAGCGTGATGGTTCATTGACTGTACAGAGAATTTCGGGAAGTATGACTCCTAAGAAAAAGCACATAAGCTGAGGAATCATGTTGTTGACAAATTCAACATCATAAGCAATTCTCCCCAAATGTACACTGTGAGGAGTCCAGCACACAAAGTTGCAGTAAAGTACCTCCAAAATAGACATTTGACCTTGGATTTGATAGTAGTACTTGTGTTTTCTTGAGAGCTTAAAGACACCTTCAGTTGAAAAGACACCTTTATCATCAGTGCAAATAACAACAGGGTGTCCCCTTCTGTTCCACACTGCCAAATGGTGGTTCTCGTAGTTTGCCACCGTTTGACCTTTAACGTTGGATGTGAGGCACACCTCTATAGGAATCCTACTGGATGATACTCGGTTCTCAATATCTGGACTACCACCTACGTCACAATGTATAAATGTACCATGTCCCAACCTATCAGGTTGTGCCGACAGAAGCAACTCGATCTCTTCATTTCTGTATGGAACCTCTGCTATATGTACAGCAAGTTTTAACCCTTTGTCCTTTGCAGAACGCAGCACTGGCACTAAAGTAGCAATGTCCCCTGCAGTAGGATCACCACTGAGATCAATTCCAACAACTCTAGCTCGCTGAGTGGTCTTACTGAGTGGTCATGTGCCTCAGTCACTGAATGACCTCGATCAATGGAGAGTAGTAAACGTACATGTCTCATTGTGGTACACTCGTCATAGCCTTGTCTATTCCTGAAAGAACTGCCTCTATGTAAGATTGTTTTGTCATTCCTGTGGCTGGATTGGCTCTTGGAAGTGGACCTGAGCTCTAAATAGGCCACCCCATCCTCATCAAACTCACAGACTACATCATGTGCTACCATTTCAACAGATTTCTCATCACAGACAATGGTATGTATCATCTTAAACATGACAAAGCAATCATCCAGGGTTCTGAACTAACATCTTACATATTGTCATCATCATCAATTGCAAAACCATGGGGTAGCTAAAATCTGTACTGTGAAACATTCAATGTAAAATGTTTTGACTACAGTGGCTGTATGGCCATTAACTTGATTGATTGGGGTTGGGAAATACAGTTGAGAAATGCATGACATGTACACATAATTCATATGCATCAAATTGACTTTTGACACCGACCAGGTGTACGGAAGTAACCAAGCCATTTTGTTAGTATACGGAAAACTCGTGAGGGGCATATTTCAGGGCTGAGACAGAAGAAAATGTTTGAGCCAGCAGCGATCTTTATTTCGTTTATAGTACTACTAGTGATATGGCTGAACGTGCCTCGCGTTATATGGAATCTCTATAGACAGTGGAAGGCAGTGAGGCATATCCCAGGATGGCCCACGCATTGGCTCTACGGAAACTCTCACCAGTGGAACAAAATAGGGGCGACCCAAGCCCTGAAGTATCGTAAAGACATCGCTGAATTTGGATGGAAGTTGTCCAGGGTATGGTTTGGACCTTTTCTAGCGATAGTGATGATTCACCATACAGATCCCCTCAAGAAAGTGTTGAAATGTCGCAAATCTGATAGAGTATACAACTTGATTAAACCTTGGCTTGGAGACGGTTTACTTGTTGCTCAAGGGGAGAAGTGGTCCCGTAATCGTCGCTTACTCACTCCAGCTTTCCATTATGCTATTCTTAAACCTTACGTTGCTACATACAATGATTGCATCCAGGTACTAGTGAAAAAATGGCAGGCCTCAGCAGCAGAGGGCAAGCCAGTGAAGTTGTTTGAAACAATCAGCTTCCTCTCCCTGGACATTATTCTGCAATGTGCATTTGGGTATGTTAGTGACTGCCAGACCTCTATACATCAGGCGGAATATGTAAGTGCTGTCAGAGAACTCACTGATCACTGCACAGATCGATTCATCAACCCTCTATACCATGTGGACTGGTTCTACTGGATCACCCCCCACGGACGAAGAATGAACACACTCTGTAAGTGTGTACACAATCATGCTGAGAAAATCATTGCTGAGCGCAAGAAGACTCTCTGCTTGGATAAGGAACAAAAAGATTTTGATGCAAGCATCTTCCTAGAGAGACTCTCCCAGTCTAGAAAACTTGACTTCCTGGACATCCTTCTGACTGCTGTGGATGAGGACAGAGTGGGGCTGAGTGACTTGGAGATCAGGAACGAAGTGGACACATTCATGTTTGAAGGTCATGACACCACTACCAGTGGCATGTGCTGGGCTCTGTACTGCCTGGCACGGTATCCCGAGCACCAGCAAAAGGTGAGGGAAGAAGTCAACTGTGTTCTCTCCGGACGAGAGCAGTTGACATATGATGACCTCAAGGAACTAAAGTACACTCAATGCTGCATCAAAGAAGCCATGAGGATCTATGCTCCTGTAGATGCAATATTCCGTGAAACTGATGAAGACATGGAGCTTGAAGGCCACCTCATTCCAAAAGGGATGATTATTAGTATTCCTATAAACTTCATCCACAACAACCCACATGTGTGGCCCAACCCTGAGGAATATGATCCCACACGATTTTTTCCAGGTAATGCTGAAGGTCGAGATCCATACGCTTATCTCCCTTTCTCTGCTGGCTATCGTAATTGTATTGGGCAGAACTTTGCCCTGAATGAGGAAAAGACAGTGATAGCCTCAATCATACGCCACTTTAAGCTGACTTTGGATGCGAACCACCATGTGGAATTTATTCCACGATTAATTTTGACGGCTATGCAAGATATTAAACTCTATATTGAACCACTTGACTTATAAATGCAGGTTTTTTGTAAAGACATTCAAATCACAGGTTAGCATAAAACTGTTAGTTGTTATATAGTTGTAAGAATGAAATACATTGCACGTACACATTAGATGAATGTAATTTCATAGAGCTTTATCAACTTTTCAAGTTTAACGGACAATTTGTGTATCAATGATCCTGGACAACGATTGATTGTCTGGGCAACATCATACACTACTATAATTGCCATGCAGTACTGTACATGTAACAAGAAGGTAAATTACGATGGTATACAGCAATATAATGATTGTCCTCTATGTCATGGTTAAAGCTCCACAGCTGTACAAGCATCATCTGTTCCATTCAGAGGTAGAGATATTTGTGAAACTATATAATAACTAGCTATGCATGTAGATACATATTGAAAAGAATGACATATTGTGTCACTTCCCCCAACCAGGAGAGTGGACCTTAAATGCTTCAGTGGAACAATACTTGTAACTATTTTCTTCATGCAGGTTTTGTGGAGAATTCCTGATATGCATGTATAGCAACATTGACTATAATGGCACCCCATAGCAAACCACCCAATCATGATCACTCTCCGTCTATTATGTGCCACAGATTCCATATAAATCATGACTGCTCCAGAGCTAAAGCATCAATGTTTCCAAGGAGCGCTAGGCCCTAAGTACCAGTCCCGATTCATAGGCATAGGAAGAGGCTAAAGCCCCCTAAATAATTTGCCAATGTTTTGTAAGGGGGCAGAACCCCCCCAATATTCAAGTTGCAAGTAAGTGATTATGCTGTCCTGTGGGAGCATGCCCCTAAACTCCATGGTGTGTATGTAGTTTGCCAACCCCCCCCCCCCCAAATATTTTAGGATGTGTCATTGTGATACACCTATGCGATTTAGTGCTGATGCTGATTGGCGAGTGGGAGTGAGCCAACCTAGTTATTTCTTATTTCCTATCTCCCTTTCTCTGCTGGCCATCGTAACTGTATTGGGCAGAACTTTGCCCTGAATGAGGAAAAGACAGTGATAGCCTCAATCATACGCCACTTTAAGCTGACTTTGGATGAGAACCACTGTGTGGAATTTACTCCCACAGTGATTTTGACAGCTATACATGATATTAAACTCTATGTTGAACTGCTTGACTAATTTTGCTAATGTTAGTTTTTTTGTAGTGCATTAAATCACAGGTTAGTGTTTATTTCAACAAAGACTTTGAAATTGCACATTGTATGGGCACATTAGATGAGCATTAACTATCTTCTTCTTCTACAAAATTCATGTAGGTAGATATAATATATACTCACCTTCATTTTTGGACAAAACAAATATTGCCTTTCTAAACATACCAAATATACCAGCAGTACATGGGTGGCTCTCTTGTTACACATGCTCACATACTATGACAAGTAATAGGACCTTCAAAATCAGGCACTGGCTTAGTAGCTACATGCTGATTGGTTGGTTATGTATTCACAGTATTAGGTCAACGTCGCAAGATCACGTGAAAACCCTACCAGTGTATGTGCACATGCACAACCAAAATTACAAACTTGTATAATACTAGTATAAAGCTGGGTGCCATTTCCCTTGTGCTTTCTCACATGATCGTGTGTACTAAAATTCAGTAGAAAAGAGATGTTTATGCTACATGTAGTAAAGGCCAGTGAAACAAGAATAAAAAAATAGGAGTGTAGGGATGTTCGTGCCAAAAATCACAGAAACAAGATGCAGCACTCAGACAATAATGGGGGATGGAGGTAACCCCATATCCCTACATCTCTCATTACTAAAAGAGGTTACACAATGTCATGTTATATTGTTGCATGCCATCATCCCCTGCCTTTGTCTGTATCCCACACCACGTTTCTATGATTTTTTGGCCCTTTGATCCCAATATTTTGCTCTTGTATTGTGAATATAACAACACTATGCAGTAACAACACACTTGCACATCTGCTGTTCTATATAGTTAACCCTCGGCGCGCATGCGCAGGAGGGTTACTGTAGTTGGGTCTGCGTGTGTGTGTGTGTCTGTGTGTGTGTCTGTCTGTTAAGTCACATTTCACCTCTAGAGCGTCTGTTCGTCCTGAAAATACTGTCACGTACTCAGCGGGGAACGGAGATCAAAAGGTTTTCTTTGAAACCGCTCCATTCAAGAGTTATGGCGTGAAACGCAAGCGAAAGAGCCAATTGCTAATTATATCTAGCTTACCCGCGATCAGGTTTTCTTGTTCGATATACAGCGAAGCACCAGCGGTTACTGCATGAGGGAGTACATGCATGCGTACTGTTCCGGTCAAAGCTATAGCGATTCCAGCAGTGTACAGAGCCAACTTGAGTTTCAATGGCACGTGCCTTTCTAGCATTTCGCGCGTTATGAGGATTCGCGCACGCCCGGACGCCGAGGGTTCTGCACTTTAGTGCATTCATTGCCACATCATCAGATAAAGTTTTTCTTGCTGTCATGTGATCTTCATTGCTCTGTTCCTTGCTTCACATTTTAAGTGTGTAAGGATGGTATTGCCAAATCACAGAAACAAGATGCAGCATTCACACAAAGGGGAGAAGTGGTTTTCTGAAGTAGCCCTTCTGTATATGTATTAAGCTGGGTGCCATTTCCCACGTGATCATGTGTACTAAAAATTTCAGTAGAAAACCAGATATTTATGCCACACATAGTGAAACAAGAATAAAAACATAGGAGTGTAGGGATGTTCGTGCCAAAAATCACAGAAACAAGATGCGGCATTCAGACAATAGTGGGGGATTATAGTGATAGTAACCCCATATCCCTACATCTTGTAGCTCCGTATCCCTACATCTCTCATATAAAAGGGATTGCACATGCATCAATCCCTGCCTTTGTCTGAATGCTACACTATGCTTCTATGATTTTTGGCACTTCCATCCCAATATTTTGTTCATGTACTGTGAATATGACAACACCATGCAGTAACAACACACTTGCACATCTGCTGTTCTCATATTCACATTGCTAGTTGCCACATCATCAGATAGCTACATCACAATCCTTCAGCTTGCAATTTTCTTGCCACCATGTGATCTTCAGAGCAATTCATTACTCCGTCCCATACTTCATCTCATTCCTCCTTTCCTTCTTCCCTCTCCATTGTGCTTCAAATACGATAGGTACTTTTGTATTAACAACAAATCTCCAGACAAATTAAATCTTAACACCTAATCACACAAATGCAATTAAATCTTATCACCTAATCACACAAATTGAATCTTAACACATAATCACACAAATACAATTGCATACCACTTAAAATGCAGCATTTCTTCAGTCGGTTTTGTTAGTCATCATGACTGTCCAATCTATTAATTAGATATCTGATGCCATAGTCATCATGACTGTCCTTAGATATCTGATGTCATATTCACAAAGAGCAGACGTCAAATAGTACTGAAATCTATCCTATAATATTGTGCCTATGAATTTTATTGATGCAATCAACTCTTTTGTACACTTGTTTGAAATCTGCCCCCAAAATGGGAGGAACATGGTAAAGCAGTAACAGTATATAGCTACCGTATTTGAAGCAAAATGGAGGAGAGGAGAGGTGAGGTGAAGTATAGGGGACAGAGTAGTGAATCGCTCTGAGGATCACATGGATCACATAATACCAAGTGTGAGTTCACCTGCTCATCAGGTTGAGATGCTTTGTGATTTGTATGCAGGATTCGGCCCAGCCAGCTGAGCTGCCTCGGTAGCTCAGTTGGTAAGAGCATCACCTACAGAGCTGATGGCCGTGGGTTCGAGTCCCACCCGAGGAAGCCAATTTTTCTTTGAAAAATGACTGTTTTGGGCAAGTTGTGTTGTGTTGCTTTGCCTTTCTGTTGTGTTGTTGTTGTTACCTTGCCTTTCTCAGCATCTCTTGAAGGATTGTTCAGGGCAAGAAAAATTGCAAGATGAATGATTTTAATGTAGCTATCTGATGATGTGGAAATTATATAGCAATATCAATATGAGAACAGCAGATGTGCAAGTGTGTAGGTACTGCATGGTATTGTCATATATATTCACAGTACATTTATTACTAGATGATAAAACACCTTTGTGAATTTTAGTGTCTGTATTCCAATAGACCAATTTATTGACTCAATGCCGTGCATTACCTACCTCATCCCACAATTGGGAATATAGGGATGGTGCAATACTGTACACTTTGAGAACTGAGATAACCATAGTAATGTAGAGCAGAGATGACATTGAAATGAGGTGTTAGAACTAACATGATTATCTGAGCCTGGAGCCCAATGATTGTATATGTATCTATAATGGGATATGGGCTTTGACAAATATCACATAGGGATTATGGATTCAGTGTTGTGCACTGCATGATTGAAATCACAACTATACCACTTAAATTTCCTGAAATTAGCTGAGAGTATTCCACAGTGCACATCGAAGTGTATACATGTGGTATATACAGGATCATTTCAACTAACACTTCACAAGACCTCTGAGATATACCTTTGCTGTAAGCCTGCATTGAATTTTTGGATTGATTTCAATCAACTACGTAAAATTATTTTGCATAATATGGATCTTGCATGGTTAGTGGCTAGTGCTGGGTGAATGGATTATTCATACTGTCATGAAAACAATTATATAGCTAGTAAGAGGGAAGGCAGAAGAATGTGGCAGACAGTTTTGTATAAATACGATTGCCATGCATGTGTAAATATAGCAATTATTCCATAAAATCCATTATTATATATGCTTCAAATATTGTATATCGCTATCATCACAACAGTATATTGCTATACAGAACATTCTGAGGTCAATTATAAAACTGCAAGCTTGCTTATCTCTTAATGCTGTATATACAATGGGATATATGATATTCACACAAGTGTTGCATCATACAGATACCTAGATAACTTAAATCATTGAAAATACTAATACCAGCATGGATACACATGTAAGTAGAAAGATTGCTAATAATAGCATCCAATAAAAATAAAATAATAAAATTATGGAGCTTATAAAAAAGAGGTTGTATATATTTTAAATGCTGCAATAGGAGTAGACTGAGTGGAATCAGTTGGTAGGTAAATTACATTACATTACAAAAACGGGGGAATTTTAAAGGGGAATTTTAAGAACTAAAGAATCATTGCATATTTCTAATGTGGTGGACAAATTAAAAGATTTGTATTCTTCCATTGTCCCTATCACATATGTATACTTGGCCATTGTAAGAGCTAATACAGTATGGATACTGGAATTCACCCTTTTTATTGCCCCACCTCCCAAATGAGGTGACACACCGACCTGAGGTCTCATACACTACGACACGACCACCACTCCAGTCAGATACATATACGTATTTGTCAATAACGTGAAGAGCTGATGGCTTCCCCAGTGTTACATTTTCAGTTACATTTTTATCAAAAAAACGTATGAATACGCCATTCTCATCCAGAACCTGTACTCTCTCACCATCCCATTCAGCCACATACATGTTATGATCATTGTCAAATTTAACATCATATGGTTTACGGAATTCACCCCTTCCTTTACCATATGAGCCAATGGATCGAATGAAGTTCAAATTTAGGTCAAAAACCTGAATTCTGTGATTATTGCAATCACATACATACAGTTGGTTGTTGTACAATGTTATTCCATATGGATCATCAAACTCTGTTTCCCCGCTGCCCAATTTTTCACAACCAACATGCTTAATGAATTTGCCACTGCTAGTGAACTTCTGCAGCTTGTACACACTGCTTACATAAACATTGTCGTCATGATCAATTGCAAGACCTTGAGGAAGTAAAATCTGTCTTGAACTGTCACCATGTGATTCAAACTTTCCAATCTTCCTTCCTTTAATATCAAATATGGATATTTCATTAGTCACCTTTTCACTGACAATCATATTCCCGTCACTAGTGAAAACAATACTGTATGGTGTGATCACGTCATTCATAACGCTCAGTGGATGGGCTAAATCGTTGGGATCGGGGTACACAGTTATGATGAAGGGACTGTCATCAATTTCCTTGTCATTAACTTGAATGTAAAGTTTGTATTGTCCTCGACTGGTAGCTGTGTATGACACCTCATAGCAGGAAGAAGAGGAAGCAGTTACTGTGATAGCCCTGGACAAACTGGTGGATACAACTTCAGAAAGTTCAGCAGTGACATTTTGTTTAAGAAAACATGGCCTATTACTAGAGTCAGTCAGCTCAACCGTGATGTGTGTTGGGTGGTTGACAGTGGCTGACTTCAGGCCTGGACCACTGACCTGAAATGGGAGAATTAAAGAGGAAGGGATATTGAAAATCAGTATCAAGAGAAGGAAAACTGAGTATAGCAGCACACCTTTATTTTCAGTGCTGAGCCTCTCTGCTGAAAGTCAGATACTTGAGCTGCAATGGCTTCTAGCAGAATACCAGTCTCCCTTCTGCTGTGATCTAATTCAGCTTCCTGAGACAGTAGTATACCTCCAGTCTTGATATATACTGGTATTCCATATGAAACTAACAGTAATTTAACTCACAAGCTCTCTTAGTTGCTGTTGTGTCTGAACTAGTTCTCTGTCCTTTGCCTGCATTAACACTTCCTACACATAGTGAAGAATCACATGGGTATTTTTAGTGATTTACACATTTTTCTGTACAGTCAAACGATAACTGACTTTTGGCCTCAATGTCTCCAGTTCTCTGTCCCTTTGATGTAGTGTCTTCTGGAACACAGCCACTAGATCTTCACTGGATTCCAGCTGCCTCTGCAGATGCCCAATCTCTCTCCTGCTGGACTGCTCCTGTGCAGTGACATAGTGACTGGAGTCAGCTGTTGTCTCACATACAAATGATAAAGATTACCTCTTGTCTCAGTTGTTTCAGTTGCTGCCTTGCCTGAGCCAGCTCCCTGTCTTTGGACAGCACTAACACATACTTGTCAGTCTCCTACAGTTAGGAAGCACAACACATAGATTACATGAATGCAACAACTATATACACATATTAAGGACTGTACAAACATTTGGTACAACTAAATTTTCTCAGATATACTGGAACTATGCTTCCTGCACCTGCAGGAAAAACTCCTGCCCTTTTATTACTTTTTCCTACACATGCAGGAATATTCTACTATGCACTTCATATCTTGCACATATATATTTTTGCAGGAATATTTCCTACACATTTTTCAATCATGTGCAGAAAGCATGTTTCCAGCACATCTAAAGTCTAAGTCTAAGTATTAAGCACAACTTTTTTCGTACTTAAATGAGAACAAACATATGCATGTTTACGTTTTGTTTTATCTTCTTCTGCAATTGCTTGATAGCCTCCCCTGTTTTAGTAAGTTGTTGTGTATGGGTTTCCAGTTGTTTCTGCCACTCTTGGATTAAGTGCTCCTTGATCATTTGGGCCATCTCTGAAAGTCCTGCATCCTTCAGTACATCAATGAGAGTGGACCAAGACACTGGCTTCTCCCCCTGGCCCAGCAGCCATCGTGTCAGAATCTCCTGGTTGATTGCATCTGCATTGAGCTGATATTGAGAGACAATACCTGAGGTCATCGCACCAGTATCATCTTTCAGCAGCAGTGGGCCCAATGTCGAGTAGCATCCTCCTATTTGCTTCACTACATTAACAGTACTGCCTGATTGGGTTTTCAAGGCCAGAAGTTCTGGCAGTGTTGGTTTGCTTGCCAGTAATGTATCTGCTGATATATTATAACAGGAATGATTATATCAATTATATGTACATAAAAGTCCATTACAAGCATGCAGCTTGCTAGCTATATACACGCACTAACAAGATGTAGTACTATATAGATATCTCACCACATCTTGGTATTGAGGGTGTCTCAGGAATGGTCAAAGGAGAGGTAGCTTCGCGAGTTGATGTAGGACTTGGAAAATGTGCAGCTTCTACTATTATTGCCAGTGGCAGTAGATTAACTGCAGGGCTTTTAAGAGCATCCACAATAACTTTCCAAGTCGGTCTGCTCTCTACTTGATTTGTAAATTCCAACAGAACGTGAAGGAGGCGATCGTGAGGTTGCAGATGTTTAGCACATATGTCCTCCACAACGCTTCGAGGTAAATTTAATTGAAGACCGAGGGCATAGGACTGGTTCTGCGCAGGTAAAAGTTCCTGCAATACTTGAACAACATCATCTGGAGTCACAATCTCATCGCCTGTAGGTGCTGCAGTATTAAAACTGCACTACTAATTAATCATGTTACAACAGAGCAAGCACTATTGCAGACGGATTAGATCATGATACTAGATCTAGTATAGCAACGTAGCTATGTAGATATGGTTGAAAAACGGACGTGCAGGTAAGGCAAGTATTGTACTAAGTTTGCTGTATTATAGATACACATTCTATGGCAAGAAGACAGTTACCCTTTTTGGAAATAGCTGAAGAGAGCTCAATAGGTTTCGTTGTTGTTTTCGATCGTTTCGCTGGTGGAGAAGTAGGTGGCGAGTCTGCAATATAAACCGAGACATACCATTATCATCAATACATCCTTTAGCTAGCTAGCACTTTACCTTCCGTCATGATTGTTTAGATTCAGTACAGCTAACACAACTGAAAAAATATGCTCTTATATAATGCCTATGTGATGCGTCTATTGTGAAGGACTTCCGCGATGGACGGATTTCCATGCGCAATATTAATACCCTCAGGCTTAATTATAGGTACATGCTGGGCTTTGATGTATTGAATGCGCCGAGGGTTTTTTCGCTATGGTGCTTTCATGTTGGGTAACTTTTCCCTCTTCTGGGTGCTGTATCTAAGCACAGGACAAACATAGCTACCTGCACAGGAAACCTTTGCATAAACTGTGGTCATATACTTCAGTTGAGGGTGTTCTCATGTGAATTGTCATGTTAAGTATACCATGTACAATGATTCCAACCATCCTTGACTACCAATTATTTGGATAAAGTACAAAATGTAAATGTATGCATACACGCAGGAGTTAAAACCTACATATGTATGCAATCATATATGCATCAATGCTAAATTGACTGAATCCCCTACTGTATATAAGCAATACAGTCAGTGGCTCCCATGTAGATGCCAACTAGATCTCCAGTAGCCTTATCAACCACAGCAGAACCCAAATCACCTTTTATGAACCCCAGGTTATCCTCAATGTAGCACATTTGAAAAAACAATATCTTTCTGGTGCCTGCAATAGCTGTAGTACTTTTGAAGACTGCATTTGTATTACTTATTTCGCCACATCTCACATATCCAGAGTGTCCACAACGCTTCGAGGTAATTTTAATTGAAGACCGAGGGCATAGGACTGGTTCTGCGCAGGTAAAAGTTCCTGCAATACTTGAACAACATCATCTGGAGTCACTATCTCATCGCCTGTAGGTGCTGTAGTATTAAAAACTGCAGTACTAATGAATGCACTAAAGTGCAGAACCCTCGGCGTACGCGCATGCGCAAATCCTTGAAACCGCATGCGCTAGATATACTAATTACGTTAACAGGAAGTATACGGAAGACTTTAGGCAAAAGATGGAGACTGAATAGAAAGAAGCTTGCTAACTTACATCAAGTCGTACTCCAGGTAGAGTTTAGCCTATTATTAGCCTTTTTAGGACCCTTGGAAGGCTCTGCCGTCGAAAAAGTGTGCGGAATGTCGCGGCAGTACCCTACAACGCAGGAAGTGGTGTATCCCTGCAACGGAGCAAAACAAATTTTTCGACCTCCGTTGCCTCCTGAGTACGTGACAGTATTTTCAGGATGAACAGACGCTCCAGAGTTGAGATGTGACTTAACAGACACACACACACACACACACACACACACACACACACACACATACACACACACACACACACACACACACACACACACACACACACACACACACACACACACACACACACACACACACACACACACACTGAAATAGCACTAAGCAGTTACACAAGATAGCTGCATTCCAGGCAGCTCAATAGCAGTTACCTTTTAAGGAATATACACCCACAAAATAGTTTACATACTTTCAACCCCTGAGGTCAGACTAAATCAACTCCACGTGGTGAATACCCTCAAGAGTCCGCCAAAGGTGCGTTTAGTAGTACATGTAACTGTATTCTACCTAATCCTGTTTCCCAAACCTAATAAATACAAAATATGAAGCCCTCTAAAATGGTTACTCAAAAATGCTAAGAAAAAAGTAAAGATAAAGCAGCCACTAAGCTACATGAACACAACAAGACAATACAACAAGACTAACTGAACTATAACAGAGCCTGTGCCCACCGGACTCCACAATGGGAGTGGTCCCGCCTTCCTGGTAGTCAGGCAACAGGTCGGGAGATTAAAGGGACCGAAACCTGTTGCCTCTCAATGATCCAGTAAGGAACTCCCCTGATGACTGGTCAACTGGCACATCCTAACTTTCTTCTCTCTTCCTTCACACTAACAAGAGGACATTACAGGCATTATTACAGACCAGCATTCAAACATGCACATTTCCGAGGGGTGTAGACTTCTGGAGGGATAGGCAGAGCATACTGCACTGGTATTCAAACACCAACGTTGGTGACCACGGACACAAGCCATCTCGAACCCTTGCACTCATCTTTCTTCTTTCTCTCTTCATACCTCCACATGCATTTGCACTCCTCTTTCTCCTCCTTCCAAAACCCCCCCAAACACACAGGTGCTTTCGAGTGCGGGACCGGGTGCTGTAGTGGCACCATATCAGTCAAGGTGGCACCCACTAGTCGTCAACCCAGAGGCGACAGCTCTTCGGAGTGTGGTTATGGTCTGGCTTAGTGCATTTAAAACTTGTTACCTCTTGTAGGTCAGCACCCAACGGAAAAACAGCATTCATGACCCTTTGCATAACACAGTCAGACAGATATATATAAGTAGGCTATTCAGTCACGAAAAATAGGCATATTTAGTACAATCAAGCTATGCATAATGACTAATGTACCTATGTGAAGCAGCCACAAGGTAGATTACTTCATACTATACACAACGTACTACCCTCACAACTACAAACACCTACCAAACCTACCTCAGAACTACACAGACAAACACTCCGTAGTTTTGACGAGTTTGCAAAATCACTAAGACTCAAATATAAACGAGCGCAATGTACTCGCCAAAGACAACACCACCAAACGATCAACCCAACAACAACATCAGAAGTCTACAGAGGCCTGAAGTTCTTACCTCCACCGAATATTGAATCACCACAACAACGATACACCGGGATAGCCCACTTAGAAAAGTACATTGATGACACAAAACAACAAGTTGCAGATAATCTATCAACCATCTGTGACAATACGACGACTAACCTAACCAGACAACAACGCATAGCCCTCGCCAACCTAAAAAGAAAACAACAATCTATTACGATAAAACCAGCTGACAAAAATCTTGGTATTGTCCTCATGAACACAGACGACTACATTCAACAATGTATGGTACAATTGTCAGACACAACAACATATAGACTAGCAACAGAATACACAACCATGGAACTAAATGCAAAATTACTAAACGTAATTACGGCATTCAAACGACAGCTAGAGTCTTTTAACAAAAGGCTATACACATATTTAGCGAGTGACCCCCACAAGCCCCGGATACCTCAATTCTATGGCCTTCCCAAAATCCATAAAAAGTACTCCCAATTGCCACCTCTACGTCCCATCATCTCTCAAACCCAGTCCCGGCTAACTCCATCTGCTAGACTCATAGACCATATTCTACAACCACTTGCACGTTCCTATCCTGACTACTTGCACAATTCTACTTCGCTCTCTTTAATCTTACAAGATCTCTACATTCCCGATAATGCTATTCTTGTAACTATTGATGTTGTTAGTCTATATCCCTCCATACCACAATCAGAATGCCTAGCCACAATCATTACTGAAATGTATAACCACCTCACCTTCTAGCTCTTGATCCCAACCTCATCATACGATTATTACACATAAACGTTAATTACAACTATTTCACATTTGCTGATCTTATTTTTCAACAAATTAAAGGAACGGCAATGGGAGCAGCATTCTCTCCAACAATTGCAAACATCTTTATGTCAACAATAATCAGAAACTTCTTAAATACACAAACAATAAAACCTTTGGTAATCACACGTTACATTGTTGACATTTTCATGGTGTGGACAGACACAATAGACAACTTAAGAATCTTCCTAATCAATCTTAATTCTTTTTACTCCAGTCTTAGCTTCACACACGAATTCTCACCCACGACCATTGATTTCTTGGATTTAACTATCTACAAGAGGCTACAATTTCACATCACCAACATTCTTGACACAAAAACTTTTCAGAAACAACAAAATCTATACCAATACCTACACTTCACCTCTACCCACCCACGGAAAGCATTTAAAGCTATAATTAAAGGCGAATGCATCAGGTATGTCAGAACCAATACAACGCAAGAAACATATGCAGCTACTGTCTACCTATTCAAACTACGACTACAAAAAAGAGGGTACCCACAAGTCCTAGTCAATAAAACTACCAACACTGTGAGGTACAGCAATCGCCATAGATACTTCAAACATTCTCAGATCCCACCATCAATCTGTTCCCCTCCACTTTTCAAAACTCCACCACCACCACAATATCATCTCTTGAAACATCTGATACTGAAAGATTATGCACAGCTAAAATTTATAAATCCCCGTTTCATCTCTCTAAGACACCCAACACTCCACAACATACTGGTAAGAGCCAAAGTAAATCCAACAGATGAGCATATTTTAGATATATCTGTCCACCTGGAGAACAGGGAGCCTAGTGCTCATACAGAAACAGCATCGCTACCTAAACTACAATACAAGTCCCCACCTGTCGACAACCTAAATGTGTAACCTGTGCCCATCACTTACTGTCCACCTCTGATACACATAAAACACCCACTAGATATCGCATCCGCCATCAGTTATCATGTTCCTCTACGAATATTGTATACCTTATCACCTGCTACAAATGTAAAAAGCAATATGTTGGATGCACTACAAAACAGCTGAATACTAGAGTCAATCACCGTCGCTCTAACATAATTAACAAAAAAACCATCTATGTCTCACAGCACTTCAATAAACCGGATCACTCCATAATGGACCTTAAAGTACAACTAATTGACCAAGCCACCAGGACACAGGAACTATACCGTCTAGAGGCTTTCTGGATAAAAATCCTTCGCACTCTTACCCCTGATGGCCTCAATATTAGCCCGGGTAACACAACGGTGTAACTATCAATCACACACACATATACATTATTGTGCATATGTCCAATGATCCCCTTGTTTTCACCAACAAACTCACACCTGTTAATACATACCACTGACACACTAACCTTCAGCTGGGAGCGGGGCCCTACCCACAGGGGTGGGGCCCTGCCCCCACCCCTGTGGGTTTTTTACACACACACACACACACACACACACACACACACACACACACACACACACACACACACACTGAAATAGCACTAAGCAGTTACGCAAGATAGCTGCATTCCAGGCAGCTCAATAGCAGTTACCTTTTAAGGAATATACACCCACAAAATAGTTTACATACTTTCAACCCCTGAGGTCAGACTAAATCAACTCCACGTGGTGAATACCCTCAAGAGTCCGCCAAAGGTGCGTTTAGTAGTACATGTAACTGTATTCTACCTAATCCTGTTTCCCAAACCTAATAAATACAAAATATGAAGCCCTCTAAAATGGTTACTCAAAAATGCTAAGAAAAAAGTAAAGATAAAGCAGCCACTAAGCTACATGAACACAACAAGACAATACAACAAGACTAACTGAACTATAACAGAGCCTGTGCCCACCGGACTCCACAATAGGAGTGGTCCCGCCTTCCTGGTAGTCAGGCAACAGGTCAGGAGATTAAAGGGACCGAAACCTGTTGCCTCTCAATGATCCAGTAAGGAACTCCCCTGATGACTGGTCAACTGGCACATCCTAACTTTCTTTTCTTTTCCTTCACACTAACAAGAGGACATTACAGGCATTATTACAGACCAGCATTCAAACATGCACATTTCCGAGGGGTGTAAACTTCTGGAGGGATAGGCAGAGCATACTGCACTGGTATTCAAACACCAACGTTGTTGACCACGGACACAAGCCATCTCGAACCCTTGCACTCATCTTTCTTCTTTCTCTCTTCATACCTCCACATGCATTTGCACTCCTCTTTCTCCTCCTTCCAAAACCCCCCCAAACACACACACACACACACACACACACACACACACACAGACAAACCCAACTACCGTAACCCTCGCTGCGCAACTCACCTTCAGGAAGTGTAGGGCTAGGTAGAGGGACAGACCCTATTGTTCTTTCACTAGCCAACTATATATACCAGATAAACAAATGCATGCACATAGTCACAAAATAGTTTTGATAACATACTTCTTTTGTAAGAGCCGGTTCTTTCTCAGCCTCATTATCAGTCTGCTCTGAGCTAGCACTCCATAGGATGTGGCTGTGGTATCACAATTGAAAAACAAGGTATAGGGACTTGGAGTGTTAGCAAATTGTGGGAACATAACACATGAAGCTTGACACTCTAAGAGAACTGGGGTGTGATCAGTGTCAAAATTGGGTGTTTTGGAATGGGGTACACTGTATAAATGCAGGGGTACACTTCTCAAAATAGGCCATATCTGTTCTGAAAGAAACACCCAATTTTGACACTGATCACACCCTATAGAATAAATTGCTTACCCTTCCAAGGTAAGTTGCAATATTTTGGCATTCTTGAGGTCTTCCACACACACACCAATACATGTCAGTATATGTATACTGTCAAATGGAATGATGTACGTCAATTCTGTACACCCAGTACGGATGTCTTCCAATGTAAAATCACTTGTTGTGCATTTAAAGAGTTTAGCAAGAGTGATTCGAAATTCTTTTTCACTATTTTTATCTAGCTTTCCATCTACCTTGACTACGAACCTTTTCCCATCTTGTTCAGTAGGAGTCACTCTAGGCTGGAGTTGAAGCTTCAATTTTTGTTCATACTCTGCTACAAGTTCCTTGCCCTTCTTCCCACAGAAAAAAATTAACAAAGCACTTAGATTCCTATATGCATAGGGCCCTTGAGTTCCACTTATGGCATCCAGAAAAGATGTTATGTCACTCGCCTTACTTGCTTCATCACTTATTTCTCCTTTATTATAACCTTTCCAGGTTAATTTTACTTTCGAAAGACGCACTTTCTTCTTTTCCATTAAATCACTAGCACGACATGAAAATTCTGCAAATTCCCTGATGGCATTTTCTTCAGAATTTAGTAAATCTGCTTGTTTGCCCATATGCATGTCATATTCTGGGGCTTCTTGCTCGGGCAGCTCATAATCTATTAGAGCAAGTACATACGTATATGTGTATGTGCTTCATGAAGACTGGATAGTGGACGCATAATTTGCCATCTACATAGCGTAGACTTCAGATTGATTATATATTGGTTCCTATGTGACTATGTGTCACTAGAACACATGTAAGTACAAGCAGGGTGTGATGCTGGTGGTTAGCTCAGGCATGCAACCAGGTCTTAGCTATTAATGTAGTTTAGGGCACATGAACTGTATACAGGGCAAAAAAGGTCTTTAATTTCATGGTTACCTTACGTTATAGTTATATCACCCCTTAGAGTGCTGTATCCAGATTTACAGACACGACTCACGAGGGCGCGAAGCGCCGGAGTGGGAGTGTCTGTAAATGGATACTGCACGATAAGGGGTGTTATAATTGACTTATAGCCCACAAATGGCCACTAATGACTCCTATACAAGTGCATGTTTTTATAGTGGCAGATACAAGTGCATGTTTTTATAGAGGATGCACTCTAGCGCATATACAGTCCCTACCGGCTCCTTTGATCTGCCCACGCAGTGTGCTATAATTACATAATAAGGTATGTACTTGGATTGACTTTAGAGTGGGTATAGAGAGGTCTAGTACCGTTTGTTTGTCTCATGTAGTACTAGGTGACTATATTATTCAGATCTTCAATGATGAGGGAAGGAATGTAAGGTACATAAATCCATTACCAATGAACAGCACCGAAGTGCTAAACCCTCTGCTGTGTATATAATGTGCGTGCGTACACGAATCCTGGAAAGCGCACACGCTCTTGAAACGCATTCTAATTAAGTATACAGAACACTCAGGCAAAGATGGAGACTAAGCTCGCTGCCTTACACTGAGTCGTATTCCAGGTAGCGTTCAGCATATTGTTAACCTTTTTATGACCCTTAGAAGGCTTTGCCATGGAAAAAGTGTGTGGAATATCGCTGCAATATGGATGTCACGGGTGAGCAAATGACGCCATAACTTTCGAATGAAGCGTTTACAGTGAATTCCTTCTTATAATATTCTGCGCTGTATCACGCCGAAGCCGCTGGTACCTTCGTTTCAGCGTGTAAGCCTACCGTTTCTGAGAAATAATCTAAAAGACAAACAGACAGATACACACAGACAGACCAAGTACTGTAACCCTCGCTGTGCATGCGCCGAGGGTTAATAAGGTGATAGAGAGACTATTTGTTTATCTCATGTAGTATATTATTCACATCTTTAGTGATGAGATGCATGTGAGAAGGAATGTAATGCACCATCTTCCATTACCAGTTTATCTGGGTGGTAGAGAGACTGTTCATCAAAGAGTTAGTAGAATCTCTATGTAAGGATGGTGCCGACACACCCATTAACTTTAACATTTAGAACGGCTCAGAACTCCCAAACATGGCAGGTACAAGCCCTTTTAGACACATACACGTACTCTATGAGTGTTTCTGTAGTATGTAAAGTACACCGCTGACCAAGCTTACCAGAGCTCTGTGCGGTGGATGTTTCAGGAGAGATGACAATTGGCCTAGGCTGTCTGTCTGCAGCAGTTGGCATAGGTAAGGGGGCTGCAGGAGTCAACTGAGAGTGGGAATCTGCAATAGTCAGCGTAGGCTGGGTGTCTGCAGTTGTAAAGGTGTGTATCAAAAAAGAAGATAATGTTTTCATCTATACATAGATAATTGTTCTATGGATGGATGGCACTGACATGCCAATTAGCCGTAACATATACATGTATGTAAAATGGCTCAGAAATCAGAAATGCTGTAGTTACAAGCTGCATACACATCTCAAGGGTGTAATAATATGCTTTTAGATGGGGGGGCTGACATTGTGGTGCTGTGGCCCAACCTACATGTACCCACTCAGGCCAGGGGTTCTGGGGCATGCTCCCCCAGGACATTTTTGTTATTTATATGCTCTGAAATTAATTCTGGTGCATTCTGAGACAAATATCATTTAATCAGAAATATACTTAAAATGGATATATTATTATATCCATAGACATGGGGGGGCTACAGCCCCCCAGCATCTTATGCCAGTGCATCTTCAAGACGTATAGATCTACATACCTCCCTCATTGCAATACTGTTTCGCCAATTTCTCAGCTAATACTCCGTGGTTTATTTGCTTCAGAGCTTTCACCAAGGTAGCCCACGACGCATTCAAATCGTTCTTCAACCAGTGGTCCAATATTCCTGTTTTCTGCCGCTCTGTACCGCCAGCATCTTGTAGTATCCGTGTTACATCGGATGACTCGATGCCCAACTTGATGCCTAGCGCATGCGGATCTGTCACTGAATGTAACTCGTTCGTCAGCAGAGCTAGGTCCTGGATGGAACGATCGACTGGCTTCGACATAGCTGAGGATTGTAGGGCACGCCCAACCTTCACTTGAGTAGGCGAGGCTTGCAACATGAGAAAAACAAATTGTTACGTCACGTGACGGACTTGTGAATACCTGTATATCTCATCCTGTGCTTTTGACCCCATTTTTCTTCTTTTGTAATTATGAAGGAAGAATCAGTACACAGCAAACAGCATACACACAGTATTGTTGATTATATCTAGCATGTATAGTTGATTATATCTAGCATGTATAGTTGATTATATCTAGCATGTATAGTTGATTATATCTAGCATGTATAGTTGATTATATCTAGCATGTATAGTTGATTATATCTAGCACGTATAGTTGATTATATCTAGCATGTATAGTTGATTATATCTAGCATGTATAGTCCTGATGACCCTGAGTTCCATGCACAACTGAATTTGTAATAGTGGTACAATTAGAGTTAAATTCATTATCTTCTGTCTCTAGTTCTGGTTTGTACAATTAATTGGCTCATGTCATGAATAATTAGCTTTGTGCTATTTAATGCTGCCTAGATGCCATAATATCATTTAGACTACGGTAACTTTAAATTGACCAATCAGGTTGCGAGAAACGCGGGATCTATTTTTCATAGTCACCTCGTTAGCGGGATCTATAGTTGGCCGCTGGCCCCTAGTACCGGGATCTATTGGCACGCTTGTTGCTAGCGGTTTGAATAGTCATTGTCCAATCAGTTTCTCCGCTGTAGTCTAAAATAGTTAGACGCACTCGTCGTCGGGAACTACGCGATTTAGAAAGCCTCGGGCCCTTGGTAGCGCCCTCGCTACGCTCGGGACGCTACATCCGGCCCTCGGCTATCTAAATCGCGTAGTTCCCTCGACTCGGCGTCTAACTTATATGTACATGCATATGTCATTTATTGGTGTGTGTAACATATGTCATAAACCTGATACTGACAGTCACCCTATTTGATTGTGCTGTTGTTAGTTTGCATTAGCTAGTTCTAAATTCTGCAAGTTAGCTTTTGGTATAACAAATCATCACTAAACACACTAATACTGACAGTCGTGCTACTCGTATCATGTGACTGTACAGTAGTCCTAAATTATGCAAAGTTAGGTGACAGTGTAAAAACATTACCAAAGAGAAAACAGTGATCATGCAATTGGATTGTCCTGTCAAACAGCTTCACAGTAATTAAAGATTGTGTGAGTTCTTGGTGCAAAATCATCACCAAATATACAACAATTGGTCTTCCATTGACTGCCCTCTCATAAGGCATGCATGATATTATCATAGAGTCGGTAGACTCTATATGTAGGGATGGCGCCGACACGCCCATTAGCCTTAACAAAAGTAACGGCTCAGAACTCCCGAACGCGGATGTTTTAAGCCTTTTCAGACAAACTACATGCTCTGCGAGTGTTTCTATACACTATAATACTCTCAAAGTACGTAAAATATACAGTTACAGTGATTCTCAGAAATTTGTAAAAACCCGGATTGTTCATCATCTTCTTCTTCTTTCTAATTCAGTTCAAACGGCCTACAGCGAAGTAATCGCTCTAATTCTTTCACGAAAATCATTTATACTGGAGCGTACATGATCCTTGATGCACAAAATCTACATAACTTCTCCCAAAGCCGTCAAACTCCAGGTCTGCAACCTTACAAGTGTTAGTTTTAGACGCCATTTTCTTGTTTGCTCACGTGCCGAACACGTGAAGTTAGTTTTGTGCACTAGTGATGCAGGCTTTGTGTCCGTCGAGCTGCCGCTGTTTCGAGCGCTATGTTGTCTTTTTTGGCTAAGTTGCTCCGTTCCTTTACTGTTGCAGGCAACTGGACCCGCTGTTGTACTCAGTAGGCAATATTCGTACAAGACATGTTGTAGGAGTCACTGACAATTGCTAGATATCCTGCTTATAGGTATGGAAGGGAGGTAGAACTCTGCACGAAAGTCAGTAGGTTTATATGTATTGCTACACAACTAAAAAAACCAGTGAAACAAGTGTAAAAACATTTTCACTAAAATGTTGAGGGATGTAGGGATGGAAGTGCCAAAAAGTATAGAAACAAGGTCAAAGTACACCATGCATGCATTCAAAGGCAGGGGACGATAGCATGCAACAATCATAACATGCGTAACCCCATATCCCTACATCTGTAAATTCTAAAAGGGGTTACGCATGTTATGATTGTTGCATGCTATCGTCCCCTGCCTTTGAATGCATGCATGGTGTACTTTGACCTTGTTTCTATACTTTTTGGCACTTCCATCCCTACATCCCTCAACATTTTAGTGAAAATGTTTTTACACTTGTACTACATAGTTTTAGTACATGATGCAACTAAGTGTAAAAGACAGCAGCCCGACACACACACTGGATCTGGAGTGTTGTCTTGTCAACATTTATATGGGCAGTTAGCTTGCATCTAATGTAATACAGCACGCTTCTCAAGCCTTCTCTGTGGCTGGGCAAGTTCTTCGCTATTTTCCATAGCTATACTCCTAGACAGGAGGTGGGGTTCCAATGTATAGCCGGCTCATTAACTGCCCCAAGGGTTTTGCACTTTAATAGTGCTATTCATTATCTTCTGTCTCTATTTCTGGTTTGTACAATTAATTAGCTCATGTCATGAATTAGCTTTATGCTATTTAATGCTGCCTAGATGCCATATTATCATGTACATGTTATTTATTGGTGTGGAGAGTTTCACTCTGCTACTCATTACCATAAATGTAGAGCATTTGGTTTAATGTCAAGCATTGTATTAGGGACCGAAAGTATTAACTTGAGGTATCTTATCTTCTTCAATGCATTTAAATGCATTGAGTAATGTGTCTGATAATCATATAATCAGCACCTCAATTCTTCTGTCAATCAATTATCAGAGAGTCGGTAGACTGGGATGGCGCCGACACGGACACGCCCATTTTCCAGATGAAACAGCTTATAGCTCCTGAACGCTACAGTTATAAGCCTTTTCAGTCATATAACAAGGCTCTACGAGTCTTTTTCTATGATATAAGACCCCCAAAGTATGTAAAATACACGTATACAATGACATACGGAAACTGCCACACCTCCGTTTTTGAAATTTTTTTCATCATCTTCTTCTTCTTCTTCAAACGGTCTACCTCAAAATTGACAAACGCGCTCACATTTATTTTAGCATAAAACGATTCCTTTCTCTCCGGTGCATGATCCTAGGCCAACAGAATCGTCGTAGGATCCCTCTCGCAAGGGAACGACAAGGATTTACGAGCACTTCCGTATAGTCGGACGCCATTTCCTCGTTGATTGCATATTTGTGATGTGATTACTCATGCGCTATTAGACGATCGCGCCTGCGTCAACATAATATGCACAGCCCCACGTGCATAGGTTGCACACATAAAGCGGGCTGCTAGTCTATGTGCTGCTTTTCGCCGCGCTGTTGGTCGTCTACTTGTTGTTCATCGTCATTTTGGCACTTCTGCACTTCTCTGCGCTCCAGTTTGCTGCGATTTTTCATTCGTCCGACTATTTCACCCGGGCGGTGAATCACTCTCAGGTACGTCAGTTTTACTGTAGTTTGGTATCCAATACTTTTATCTTTTCTCATAAATACAGAGTCCCGTCAGTTTGTGTGTCCTGAAGGCCCTTCGCTACTGCTGCGATTCACAATTGCAATAACTTTCAGGTAATATACATCGGCCATGTACCTACTAATGTCCTTTTCACGAAGGTAGCCAAACAAATGCCCAGGGTGTTGGGGAGGACCATGTGTAGATAACAGCTAGGAGACTGATAAACAAAGCTGTGCGCAAGTCCATAAAGGGCCTGCTGGATTTTTGCTCAAGAGCATTAGATCCACAGAACTCAAAGGTAGAACTTCAGTAAAGGGTGTCACACTATGGCCTCAGAGCCATTTTTCTATGACTCTGGCTTGTAAATAGAGACATTTCCATACCTATTAATGAGGATGACCAGTGCGTTGTAGCTGAAGAACTCCCACACTGATGACAAATGTTGCATGTGCACACATACAGAGAAAGAAATGGGAGTGCTCTAGTCCGTGTGAACAGTTACTGACACAGTGGTTGATGCCATTCTGACCTTGAAGGCAGCCTTTGATAAGCCAATACAAGAAGATAGGCACGCCTTAGACAATGTGATAGTGTCCCACTATTGTGAAGTAATCAAATTTTCCTCTGAGGGTCTTAAAGGTGACTTGTTCCAATTAGTAGTGGTGGTTGCCAAAATCAACTGAGTATTTCCCTGTAGTCCCTGCATGATGTACACAGTGTGTTCTGGCAACTACCAGAAAATCACTATGTTGACAAGGTGGATGGATGCCTTGCTGAGCAATGATGTAAACTCAATCAATGAGCAAAGCACAGATACAGAATGTGCAGATGTGAAGTAGCTATAAGAATGTCCCCTGGATAGTGCAGCTAGAGATATTGTATGTGCAGGTGCTATCACATCCACTAAGGGATGATGCAGCAGCAGGTCAAAAAACAATCACGCTTAACCGCCCTCTACATGGCATATCTGGCTGCAATACAAGTGTTGTTGGATTGTACTTAATGAAATAGTTGTGGTGTACCTTGTACCCTAAGCCAATGAGACTATATGTAGCTGTGACAACTCTCCATTACAAATGTGTGTTCTGACTGATCCTTTTTCCCTTAATGTTCTTCATCTCCTACCTTCCCAGATCTTGCATTCTACCAAACAAAGCCATGCATTTTACCTTTTTCTTACCTGCATGTCTGAATCATAAATCTGACAACATATCAAGTGAGATAATAGAGTCATAGGGTGAGCGGAGCAGGTACACCTAGTTGTACCACTAGAAACATTTCTGTATTATCACTGAAATATGCACACAATATTCAGCTTATGGCTAAGTGGGTTCACCCACAATGCTGCAAGTATTCGTCTAGTTATATGTAAGCAGTGCTGAGTCACTTATGGGCATGTATGTGTGTATATACAGTACTGTTTGTGTGCACCTTCCTCTAATTTCCTCACTCTGCCTTACAGATCTCCCTCTGTCTGAACCTATATAACCAACTGAAACCCTCAACAACACCTCCAGAATGTGGGTTTATCCTGAGTTTTTCCCTTATGGAATTTATCTCTGGTTTTTCCCTGGGGGTTCCAGTGGCACTTCCCTAAATGTTGTCACTATATGCAGATCTACTATTGTAAGAACTACATGCATCAATACAATTGAAGGCCACATGTATTTCCAGCTGTCATCTCATCAATAATTCCTTCATGTCATATCCTCATTTGCTATGTATTCCTTACCTAATCTGACCATGTTGTAATAATGATCCATCATTGTACATCTTTTATATTATGGCCTTCGTACTTTCCACACTTCCTTTGTCAAGTCCTACTAGTGATACATCTATTCCCAGCAATATTTTCTCATATACAATAATATCTCCTCACAATCAATAGCAGTATGTTGTATCTTGTTCTCAGTTCTCTGAGTATGACTTCAATAGCAATATTCTTGTTGCAACATTATAGCAACAAGTAGAATGTAAAATAAGCAAGTAGGGATTGTAAAGCAATCCACGAAGAAGCAGAATTCGAAGTGGACACTGCTAGATATTATACCCAAGAAAAATGAGTGAAACAAGTGTAAAAAACATTTCATTAAAATGTTGAAGGATGTAGGGATGGTAGTGCCAAAAATTAAACAAACAAGATTGTAATGACCTGAGTGGTGCACAGTGAACAACTGATTATGATCTGACCATATACACAATTTATGTATGTGGGGAAATGAAACCACGTGGAAATTATGCATGCACAAAGATGAATTACAATTCATGCACGTATGCAGACAAGGGATAATTGCATGCAACAATAACAACATGCGTAACCCCTCCCTACATTTTGTTTCATGGGGTTACGCATGTTGTTATTGTTGCATGCAATTATCCCTTGTCTGCATACGTGCATGAATTGTAATTCATCTTTGTGCATGCATAATTTCCACGTGGTTTCATTTCCCCACATACATAAATTGTGTATATGGTCAGATCATAATCAGTTGTTCACTGTGCACCACTCAGGTCATTACAATCTTGTTTGTTTAATTTTTGGCACTACCATCCCTACATCCTTCAACATTTTAATGAAATGTTTTTTACACTTTAATAATTTGACCAAAGGACTCACACATGCAGTTTGTGTTGAAAATTAACACTTTATTGACAGACTGTTATATGTAGTTTCCCTGTAGTCACCATTTCCTTTAACACCCCTACATTCTCATGGACAGCAGACCTTACCTAAGTGTAGCTGTATGTGTAGGAGTGAATATTGTAAGACTGAATAGTGTGTTAAACGTTTTTGTAAGTTTGCCTATTCAGTTTCCATCCTGTATTCCACATCCTCTAACTCTGTATGTACTATAGTTTATGTATGTAGTCACTTGCTATATAAGTACTCTATCTGTCCTCCTTTTTATATATATAGAGATATATCATATTAAAATAGCTATATGCTAATTTGCGCAAGCAACTCTGCTGATTTTCAACAGGTTATGGGCCCAGGTCCTACAACCCTGACACTCTGAAAGACTCCTAAGCTTCTACCGTGTGGCTGACACAAACATGGCGGAATCGAGGTCCGTGGCAGTCGTCCCCTTGAATGGTTCTAACTACCCGACTTGGAAAGTACAGTGTCGGATGGCCCTCATGAAGGATGGGCTGTGGAACATTGTCAATGGAACTGAAACTGCACCCTCTTCAGCTGACGCCGACAGGCGTGCGAAGTTTGCGACTAGAAGGGATCGGGCTTTGGCTACTATCGTGTTATCGGTCGAACCGTCATTGTTGTATCTCCTAGGAGATCCTGAAGATCCAGTCACAGTGTGGCAGAAATTGGCGAATCAGTTCGAGAAAAAGACGTGGGCCAACAAATTAAATTTACGGCGCAGGTTGCACTCATTGCGTTTGAAGCATGGTGACTCGGTGCAGGAGCACATTAAAGCCATGACAGAAATTTTTTACTCGCTCTCAGTGGTTGGAGATGCAGTCTCGGAAGAGGATCGTGTAGTGTATCTGCTAGCGAGCCTGCCTGATTCATATGATGTGTTGGTCACGGCACTCGAAGCAAGCGAGGATGTACCAAAAATGGAAGTCGTAACGGAACGTTTGCTGCACGAAGAAAGGAAGCTAAAGGAACGAACAGACGTAAGTGAAAGTATGGAAAAGAGTATGAATTTACGACAGCGTCCAAGAAGGAAAGTTCTGCGATGCCATCACTGTGGGAAACCTGGGCATATTAAGCGAAATTGCAGAGAGCTCAGCGGGGAAAAGCCGAAACAGAAGGAGAAAAACGGCAGTAACCACAAAGCAAACATGGCCACCCCAAGGATGCAAGAGAGGAGCAGCTCAGATAGTGAAAGTGCTGGGCTGGTTGTTAGTCATGCACTGTCTGCATCTAGTTCCAGAGAGCACAACACATGGATAGTTGACTCAGGAGCTACTTGCCACATGTGTCACGATCGCAATCTGTTTACTGATATCAAAAGTTTAAAGGATCCATTGGAAGTGGCTATGGGAGATGGACATACACTAACAGCAGCCGGAAAGGGAGATGTAACTCTGGACGTAAGGTTACCGAACGGAAAAAACAAGAGTTGTAAGTTGCATGATGTTCTATATGTTCCTAAACTCTCCTATAATCTCCTCAGTGTGGCTAAGGCTGCTCAAAGAGGCAAGGTAACAAAATTTACTAAATCTGGGTGCTATATTTTAGACAAACAGCATAACCTGATTGCTAAAGCCTCTAAGGTGGGAAGTTTGTACTACCTGGATCACAGTCCCTACCAGGTGCAGGAAGAAGCCAATTCTGCTAAGAGCTCGGAGACCAAAGAGGATATCTGGCATCGCCGGTTTGGCCATCTAGGAGTACGCAACCTTCAGAGGTTAGCAAGGGACAAGCTGGTAGATGGGTTTGACTATGATGCATCCAAAGATATTTCATTTTGCGAGCCGTGTGTTGAAGGGAAACAACATCGAAGCAAATTCCCTGCCAGGAGCAAAAGAGCGGAAGGGCTCCTGGACCTTGTGCATAGCGACCTATGCGGAAGAATGAATGCAAAATCACTGAGTGGAGGAGAATACTTTCTGACCTTCATAGATGACAAGACACATTATGTATGGGTCTACATCCTAAAACGTAAGGATCAAGTTTTCAAACAATTTCTGGACTGGAAAGTGATGGTTGAGAAGTCAACTGGACGGAAGTTAAAATGCCTGCGTACTGACAATGGAGGAGAATACACTTCTGCAGAGTTCGACGAATACTTGAAGACAGAAGGAGTTCGGCATGAGCTTACTGTCCCAAAAACACCCGAACAGAATGGAGTTGCCGAACGTATGAACAGAACCCTAGTGGAAGCAGTCCGATCGATGCTGTCTGATGCAAAGCTACCACACAGATTCTGGGCAGAAGCACTGTCAACGGCTGCATATCTACTGAACAGGAGCCCTACCACCGCAGTGAAAGGTATGACTCCATACGAAGCCTGGACAGGTGAAAAACCACAAGTAGATCACTTGAGAGCATTCGGATGCCGAGCCTATGCACAAATACCCAAAGATGAACGCAAGAAACTTAACTCAAAGTCCAGAAAATGCGTTCTTCTTGGCTATGGCATGGAGATGAAGGGTTACCGATTGTACGATACACAACGACAAAAGGTATTTCACAGCAGAGACGTTATCTTCAATGAGCATGAGTGTGGATTTGAGAAGGAGCTTGACACACCAGAAGAAAACAGATATGTGCAACTTGAACTCTCAAGCGACGATGAAGCAGTCACAGATGACTTTCCAGAGCAAGTCTTACGACGATCTGAAAGGGAGAAAAGACCACCAAACTATTACGGAGTGTGGATGAGTGCATCTGAGGAAAAAGAGCCAACGACTGTTAACAATGCACTGTCAAGTCCAGACTGGCTAGACGCAATGAAAGCAGAGATTAAATCTCTACATACAAATGACGTCTGGGACCTGGTGGAACTTCCGAAGGATCGAAAGGCTGTCGGAAGCAAATGGGTTTTCAAAGTTAAGGTTGGCGCAGATGGGCGTGTAGAAAGATATAAAGCTCGCCTTGTTGCTCAAGGATGTTCACAAAAATATGGAATCGACTACGACGAAATATTTTGCCCAGTTGTGAGATCAGAATCAATTCGTACAGTGATCGCTCTTGCCGCGCAGAATGATTTGAAGTTGCACCAAATGGATATTACCACTGCATTTCTTAACGGCGATTTAGATGAGGAAGTATACATGAAACAACCAGACGGTTTTGTTAAGAAAGGTGAGGAACATTTGGTCTGTAAATTGAAGCGAAGTATATACGGTTTAAAGCAATCTCCAAGATGTTGGAATCAGACACTAGATACACACCTGAAGAAGATGGGCTTTGTCCAGAGCACCAGTGACCCCTGTATCTATACCTCTTCTTCAGAAGAACTACTGATTCTGGGCATATATGTTGATGACATTGTGATAGCAGGAGAGTCTGAAAAGAAAATAGCAGAAGTCAAATCAGCCCTAGCGAAACGATTTCAAGTCAAGGATATGGGTGAACTGCACTACTTTCTTGGAGTAAGTGTAAAGCAGAACCCCAAGACTGGAGAGACATGGATTGGTCAACCAATGTACACACAAACCATTCTTCAAAAATTTGGAATGGAAAATGCGAAAACAGTGAGCACACCAGTGGATTCAAGCACAAAATTGCTGAAGGCTACAGAAAAATGCGAAATGACAGATCCAGTGCTCTATCAGTCTGCAGTTGGTAGTCTACTCTATCTATCCAGCTGGACCAGACCAGATATAACCTACGCAGTAAGCAATGTCTCGAGGTTCTGTAAGAATCCAACCAAGCAGCACTGGACAGCAGTCAAACGAATATTGAGGTATCTTAAAGGAACACCAAACCATGGTCTGCTATATTCAAAGAATGATCCCAAAAACTGTGTGGGATACTCGGATGCTGATTGGGCTGGAGATGTTAATGACAGGAAGTCAACCTCCGGATATCTTTTCAAAATGAGTGGAGCTCCAGTGAGCTGGAAGAGTAAGAAGCAGTCCTGTGTCGCACTGTCTACAGCTGAAGCAGAATATATGGCACTATCAAGTGCAGCTCAGGAAGCTACATGGATCAGACAACTGACCAAAGATCTTCAGAACGGACCAACCAGACCAACAGTAATTCATGAAGATAATCAGTCAGCAATATGCATGGCAAAGAACCCACAGTTCCATGGTAGAACCAAGCACATTGAGATCAAATACCATTTTATTCGAGAGAAGGTTCATGATGGAATTATAGAGTTGAAGTATTGCAAAACAAATGACATGATTGCCGACATTCTAACAAAAGGGCTTAGTTTTGAAAAATTTGCAAGACTTCGTGATTTGGCTGGAGTGAAGAAAATGAAGAACTAGTCTGCAACAAGTGAGAAGGAGTGTTGAAAATTAACACTTTATTGACAGACTGTTATATGTAGTTTCCCTGTAGTCACCATTTCCTTTAACACCCCTACATTCTCATGGACAGCAGACCTTACCTAAGTGTAGCTGTATGTGTAGGAGTGAATATTGTAAGACTGAATAGTGTGTTAAACGTTTTTGTAAGTTTGCCTATTCAGTTTCCATCCTGTATTCCACATCCTCTAACTCTGTATGTACTATAGTTTATGTATGTAGTCACTTGCTATATAAGTACTCTATCTGTCCTCCTTTTTATATATATAGAGATATATCATATTAAAATAGCTATATGCTAATTTGCGCAAGCAACTCTGCTGATTTTCAACAGTTTGAATATAGTTTAACTAAATGCACTGAAACTCGGTTTTTAGATTCACCAGTTAGTGGGGAAGTAGCATAAAGAGTTTCACTATACTATTCATTACCGTAGATTTACATTTGGTTTCATGTAAAGTATTGAAATAGGGACCCAAAGCAATTGGGATATGGATTTGAGGAACCTCATCTTCTTTAATCCATTCTAAAGCATTGTGTCAGATGATCACAAAATCATGCAATTCACATCAGTTAATCAATAAGCAATTTATCCAAAGACCCACACCTCCACTTCAAGTAATATTTATCTAGGTGCAGTAAAACTCTCATAATGCATTTAGTAAACAGCAGGTGTGGTTCCATAGCTCTATTATTGCACATATGCTGTTTGGTCAAATGCTGAAAGGTGCATGATTATGTGGTCGTCATGCAGACACAATACTCAATGCTTTAGAGTGAACATAAAGTACATTGAACTTTGGTCCCTAATTGAATGCCTCACTTAAAACCAAATGTTCTACATCTATTGCAACGTGTAGTCGAGTAAAACTCTGTATGGAACTTTCCCACTAACTGGTGAATCTAAAACAGAGTTTCAGTAAAACTCTACCCTTACTGCAGGTGTGGGTCCTTAAGTGAAATTATTATTTTGTTTGCTTATTGATTGACTGATGAAAGTGCATGACTAGCTATGTGGTCATCAGACACAATACTCGACGCTTTAAAGTGAATTTAAAGTGCATTGAAGAAGATGAGGTACCTCAAATCTGCTTTCTAAGTGCTTTGGGTCCCTAATGAAATGCTCTACATCTATTGTAAGGAGTAGTCAAGTGAAACTCTGTATGCAACTTATATACCCACTAACTGGTGAATCTGAAAACAGAGTTTCAATGCATTCAGTGAAACTGCAGGTGTGGGTCCTTGGGTCAATTTATTACACATTTGCTTAATGATTGACTGATGAAAAGTGCATTATTATGTGGTCATCAGACACAATACGCAATGCTTTAGAGTGGATTTAATGTGCATTAAAGAAGATGAGGTACCTCATATCCACATTCCCGGTAGTTTTGGTCCCTAATGAAATGCTTCATATGTAACCAAATGCTCTACATCTATTGTAATCGATAGTCAATTGAAATTCTCTATGCAACTTACCCACTAACTGGTGAATCAAACAAACGGAGTTTTAATGCATTCAGTTAAACTATACATGAACTGCAGGTGTGGGTCCTCAGGTCAAATTATTCCATGTTTACTTATTGATAGACTGCTGATGGTGCATGATTTTGTTGATGCTACTCAATACCATAAATGTAGAGCATTTTGTTTCATATAAAGCATTCCATTAGAAACCCAAAGTACTTAGAATGCAGATTTAAGGTAACTCATCTACTTTAAATCCACTCTAAAGCATTGCATGTTGTGTCTGATGACCACAAATTAATGCACTTTTCAACAGTCAATCAATCAGCAAACGTGGACTAATTTGACCCAAAGACCCACACCTGCAGTTCAAGTATAATTTAACTGAATGCATTGAAACTCTACATTTACTGCAACTTACCCACAAACTGGTAAATCAAAAGACAGAGTTTCAATGCATTCAGTGAAACTACACTTAAACTACAGGTGTGGGTCCTTGGGTCAAATTATTCCACATTTGCTTATTCCTGGAATGCAGATTTGAGGTACTTCATCATCTTTCATTTACTTTGAATTCACTTTAAAGCATTGAGTATTGTGTCTGATGACCACATAATAATGCACTTTTCATCAGTCAATCAATAAGAACACGTGGAATAATTTGACCCAAGGACCCACATCTGCAGTTCAAGTATAGTTTCACTGAATGAGTAATACTTAAGTCTAAGAATGGATTTAAATTGCATTGAAGAAGATGAGATGCTTCAAATCTGCATTCCAGGTACATTGGGTTCTTAATTGAATGCTTCACATGAAACTAAATGCTCTACATCAAGTGAAACTCTGTATCAGTAACTAGTAAATCTAAAAACAGTTTCAATACATTCAGTTAAACTATACTCAAACTCTAGGTGTGAGTCCTTGTGTGAAATTAATTACACGTTAGCTTATTGATTGACTGATGAAAGTGCATGATTATGTAGTCATCAGACACAATACTTGATGCTTTAGAGTGGATTCAAAGTGTATTGGAGAAGATAAGGTACCTCAAATCTGCTTTCTAAGTGCTTTGGGTCTCTAATTGAATGCTTCACATGAAACCAAATGCTCTACATGTATTGTAATGAGTAGTTAAGTGAAACTCTGTATGCAACTTACCCACTAACTGGTGAATCTGAAAACAGTTTCAATGTATTCAGTGAAACTCTGCTTGAACTGCAGGTGTGGGTCCTTGGGTCAAATTATTCCACGTTTGCTTATTGATTGACTGATGAAAAGTGCATTATTATGTAGTCATCAGGCACAATACATAATGCTTTAGAGTGGAATTAATGTGCATTGAAGAAGATGAGGTACCTCAAATCTGTATTCAATGTACTTTGGGTCCCTAATGGAATGCTTCATATGAAACCAAATGCTCTACATCTATGGAAATGAGTAGCAGAGTGAAACTCTGTATGCAACTTTCCTATTAAATTGTGAATCTAAAAACAGAGTTTCAATGCATTCAGTTAAACTATACTTGAACTGCAGGTGTGGGTCTTTGGGTCAAAGTAGTCCACGTTTGCTTATTGATTGACTGATGAAAAGTGCATTATTATGTGGAATACGCAATTCAAGTGGATTTAAAGTGCATTAAAGTAGATGAGGTGCCTTAAATCTGCATTCCAAGTACTTTGGGTTTCTAATGCAATGCTTCATATGAAACAAAATGCTCTACGTTTATGGTAATGCAACTTTCCCACTAACTTGTGAATCTAAACACAGAGCTTCAATGCATTTAAATAAATTATACTCGAATTGCAAGTGTGGGTCCTTTGACCCAAGGACCAACTTAGAAGCGGATTTGATGTACCTCATCTTATTCCATAGCATCGAGTATTGTGTTTGATGACATCATTCACTTTTATCAGTCAATCAATAAGCAAACATAATAATAATTTCTCCCAAGGACCCACACCTGCAGTAAGGGTAGAGTTTTACTGAATTGTTTTTATAGGTTCACCAGTTAGTGAGGAAGTTGCATACAGACAGCATGTTGCAGTAGATGTAGAGTAATTGGTTTTACGTGAGGCATTCAATTATGGACCAAATAGCTTCAGGGAAGCATTACTGTATCTCACTAACAAAAGCTCTACTAAATGTGGAAATTGGTATAGTGGTAAAGCTTAATACCCCAAAGATCAACATTATGATAAAATCTCTGTAAACCATGTAAATCATGTAAAAAATAGCCTCAGGCAAGTATTACCATATCTTACTAACAAAAGCCCTACTAAATGTGGAAATTGGTGTGATGGTAAAGTGTAATACCCCAATGATCAACATTGTGATAAAATCTCTGTAAACAATGTAAATCTTGTAATATAACAACAAATAGCCTCAGGCAAGTATTACCGTATCTTACTAACAGAAGCTCTACTAAATGGAAATTGGTGTGATGGCAAAATGTAATACCCCAATGATCAACGTTGTGATAAAATCTCTGTAAACAATGTAAATCTTGTAATACAACGACAAATAGCCTCAGGCAAGCATTACTGTATCTCACTAACAAAAGCTTCAGTAAATGTGGAAAATGGTGTGATGTTAAAGCTTAATACCCCAAAGATCAACATTGTGATAAAATCTCTATAAACCATGTAAATCATGTAAAAAACAGCCTCAGGCAAGTATTACCATATCTTACTAACAGAAGCTCTACTAAATTTGGAAATTGGTGTGATGGTAAAGCTTATTACCCCAACGATCAATGTTGTGATAAAATCTCTGTAAACAATGTAAATCCAGTAATATAACAACAAAATAACCTCAGGCAATAGTTAGCTATATCTCGCTAACAAAAGTAGTACTAAATGTAGAAATTGGTGTATCCCAATAATTACTGTTTGATTGTAATCTTGTAAATAGTAGTCCCCCAGGCACTACTTTGCTATATTTCATTAACAAAAGCTAAAGTGTTAGAGAGCCTCAGGCTACAAGCTCTATTAGCTAATACGTTTGCTACCAAGTAAACTGCAAAATAGCAAAATGCATGTACCTAGTTCCAGAAAAAAAAGACGGGAGACAAGTAAATAAAACATTTAGGAAATTTGAAAGGAAATATAGGGATTGCATAAAAAGGAACAGAGACAAGATTGGGACACAGACATGTTATGATATATCAACGTACCATAATGTTACGTTGATATAACATAACATGTCTGTGTCCCAATCTTGTCTCTGTTCCTTTTTATGCAATCCCTATATTTCCTTTCAAATTTCCTATATTTACTTGTTAAAATGCGGCGTATAGGGATTCTAATACCAGAGGAGGGGGGACACTAAAATCGATGACGCCGCACTAAAGATCAATAAGAATCGATGCGTACCGCGAGGAAAGACGTAGACCTCTTCCGTTCATTGCATAGTTAACAGAGTTATAGAGTCAGAAAATTCGGTAGAGAGATAGAGCATAGGCCAAAGATGGGTGCAAGTGACAAATCTGAGTTAATTAAATACTGCAATTTGATTGGCTTACCTAAATCTAAGACTGCTGATTCAGCACAACCAAGAAATAGCTCAGACCTTTCCTCTCTTGAGGGCGGGTTCTGGGGACGAGTCTAATTTAAAAGGGGAGTTGTCTAAGTCTATCAGACTGATTCTACGTCACCCGAAAACTGAGTTATCCAATCAGGTTGCGAGAAAGCCACATTCTTGTTAAACGTGACGTCACGTTATACTGAATGCTACCAGTGGAGCCAATTATAACATTCTTGTTATACGTCACGTCACGTTATACTGAATGCTATAGTCAGCACTTTAATTTAGCCAGGATAGAGAGTATAGTCTCGTACCCAGCCGCCCACCCGCGAGGGTGGGCGGCTGAGTACGAGACTATGGAGAGAGCGTGCCACGAAAGTGCTTGTGAACTGGGCTATGAGGACCTTAGAGATCAGCAACTTCGGGTGGTAACTACCTTTGTCGGGGGTAGCGTATGTAGCATAGCGTTGTATGTAGCGTAGCGTTGTCAAGGGTTGTGTATACTCCATAGCCCAAGCAATGATCATTTCCTGACATCTTGACACTTGCATGTCTGACGTCATGAGTGCGTTCATTTTTTTGACGTAATAAGTTATGAAAACTGTTACGTAAACCAAACATTCCACGGGCATGCTATAGACTCTCTCGCTTTATGAGAGGGTGTGTCTACGCCAGACTAATTGATGACCGAGGTGACCACCCTATGGCTTGTGTAAGTGTATGAAAGCAAAGCTTGACTTCGTGGGTAGTGTTATAGACCCTGAGTTTGACTCCGAGTAACCATTATCTATGGAGGTATCTCCGGGCAGTGACTGTGTAGAGCTCGAGGTAGAGCCTGATTTCTACAGTACACCAATCCAAGTTACGGGGTCGTACGAAGAGACCTTGTCTATGCCTACAGTAGGCTATAAGGGACGTAGAGTACACGCTGAATGGAGCCATTGCACTGACACCTCTCTCCCAATAGAACATACTTCCATGGAGTTGAAACATCCTCTTTCTCACCCAGTCTCTCTTATATCTCAATATGAAGAATCACCTTCCGTTATATATAGCACTGAACCTGGATTCACTTCAATTTCTATTCAACAGGTCTCCCAGTCTAAACGTAGTTTACTTGTTATTGGCACCTATCCTTCGATTAAATATGAGTATTCTCAATTTTTATACATCAAAAATAGGAGAATCCGCAACCTCAACCGAAGTGAAGAAAACAATCTACTCTATGAAAACCAACTTACACAGGAAATTCTTTCTACCCCTAATGTAGTTAGTATGAGCTACACACATGAGGTGAGGAATGGTGAGAGGACAGGAAGGAAAGTATTGCAGGTGGGTGTTATCAAAAAGCTCAAGGAAGATGAAATACAGCATCCAGACATTTATATCCCAAAGGAGATTGAATTAGGCAATCATCTAGTTGTACCTGTTCAGGTGGTGGCGGAAGGAAAATTAAGGTTGCATGGAACATACAAGGGAGGTGCTCAGCTAAAAGTTTACACTTTAACAACATTTCAAATCCGTGAAGGCACATTGGGAGCAAGGGTAGAGGAGAATGGTAGCTATTGCTTGTGGTCATGTGCCCATGTACTAACAGACTTCAGAGAAGAAAAAATAGGTGATAGAATTTATGTAGCTCATCACAGAGAGTATGATATAGATAATACGGAATATAATTATAATCCCAGTTACTCAGAAATGTGGCAAGTTGGTGGTCACCTAAATATTGAATGTGGAGATTATGTAACAACTGTTTATCAAGATATAGCATGGGCAAAAGTCAGTAAAACTGATTTGTCAGAAGAAATCTTTGGAATTGGCCAAGTAAGAACAAAAGGAATACCTCAGAAAGAGCATGAAGTGGTAATCAGAGGAGGGCGCTCTGGATATAAGAAACGTGGCACAATAAGTAATACAAATGCAATCTGCAAAAGTCCTGAAGATATTAATATACCCATCCTGTCACCAGGCAGAAGGAAGATAAAGTTTTTTAAAATGTGCTACATTGAGGGTGACCTGGGGTTCATAAAAGGTGATTCAGGCTCAGCTGTGGTAGATGTGAATACGAATGAACTGGTTGGCATCTACATGGGAGCCACTGACGACAAAACCTTCTTCAGTGCTGCGGTACAAGGTATATAATAGTACCAGTCCCTAAAATAGGTGCCCATTTGTGCAATGAGTAGGCAGTCAAGGGGTCAAAGGTCACGTACAATAAATATACGCGTAGTGGGAGTGGGCCTGGGGACAAGGCTATTAGAATTACACATTACTGTTGTGTACCATCATTCCATGTCTTATGTAGTACTTAGGGCATGTTATTATTAACCCTCAGCGTGCATGCGCCGGAGGGTTACGGTAGTTTGCGTGTAGGTTTAGTCACGTACAGTGGAACCTCTGAATAAAGGACACTTTGGGAGCAGAGGTTTTGTCCTCTTTTCGGAGGTTGTCCTCTGGTGGGAGGTTCAAGCCAATAGGTCATTTATAGACGTAATATACCTAGATAACATGTTCTAAAAGCCCTTAAGTACATATCTACACCATCTACTACAATTTCTAGACAAGATCACCAAAGATGAACTACAAAAACATGTCAGTTTCCATAACAACACTACAAGTGCACATGCATAGGTAATAACACATAAATTATATAAAGAACAGTTTAGCCACAAGCATGCACATGTTAACTCAGTTAAATTGAGTACAACTGTGTTTAAAGTCTGACTACAACTGAGTACAATTTACACACTTCATGCACCTAAACCCCACATAGAAAAGTTGAAAGAGCTAGTAGCTTCACTGAAAGCCAAAGGATTGTCCTAGTGTATCACAGAACAATGATTATTGTACTAGTGAAATGCTAAGCGTTGTTGGCGAGCGGGACGCCAAATTAGAAGCACGTTTATACGGCATTACAGTATGTACAGTGCGGGTTACATGAAAATAGCCCGTTCGGAGGGTTAGCTACGCTCGCAAATTAAATTCACGCATGAAGGATGGGTGTGGTTTCCTGTTTGTCCGTTATAAGAGGCACTTTTGTACAGAGTTGATCAGCTGGGAGCACGTGGCTTGTCCGCTGTCCGGAATCAAGAGGTGTCCGCTCGTGGGAGGTTGGCTTAACACTAGTTGTATTGTAGTTTCAATCCGTGCCATAGCCAGTGTCCGTTATAGAGAGGTGGTCCGCTCGTGGGAGGGTCCGTTATGGGAGGTTCCACTGTATGTTTCACTTCTGGAGCGTCTGTCCTAAAAATACTGTCATGTACTCAGCAGGCAACAGAGGTTAAAAAATGTGTGGGGTTTTCTCTGAAAATGCTTCGTTCACAACATTTGTCATGCTGTAGCCTCCTACCGTGCTGATGCGCAGTTTTCAATGACAGAGCCTTCTAAACTTCTTTAAAAGGCTGATGGTAGGTTAAAAGCTGCCTGGAATACTGGTCAATGTAAGGCTGTGAGCAATATTAGCCTTAAAACTTCCATGTACTCTCTGTTATTAATAGCACATGTGCTTTCAGTCAATGATGTAATAGTTGTTTTGGTGTATAACATCATCATGCTGTGTGACTGAGTCATGCCGACCTCCCTTACATACCTATAAGCGGGATAGCTATCAATGAGTAGCAATGCAAGACACAGAGCCTTATAACATTCTATAAAAACCCTTACATAATTAGAAGCAGGGAAGTTAATTATCTGACTCCTACATCTTGTACTACTGAATATATACAACTGCAAGTCCACCTGCAACAGTTAGTCGTTCAAAGAAATGGACACAATGTAGCCAAAGAGAACACTGCACAAAACTAACTTCACGTGTTCGGCACATAGGCAAACAAGAAAATGGTGTCTAGAACCAAGACTTGTAAGGTTGCAGCCCTGGAGTTTGACAGCATTGGGAGAAGGTATCGTGGCCCAGTAGTGCAATTTTCTGGTTTGTAGTTTCCACTTCAGTTTCACGCCAGAGGCTGATCCGTTTTCAGTTTCACGCTAGAGTCTGATCTAATTTCCAGTTTTCAACTTGTTTCCAGCTTCTAGTTTCCAGTTTTGAGTTTCTAGTTTCCAGCTTCCAGCTTCTAGTTTCGAGTTTCCAGCTTCGAGTTTCCAGTCGATGGTCTACAATCACTGGACTGGACCAGTGGACTAGACTGGTGGACACGTTGAAATCGTTCATAAACTCGTTACCAGGCATTCCGATAGTGTGGGTTAATTTAGAGTACTCACAGGATTAGACCTGAGCAAGACAGTTCTGTTTTAAGTGTTACTATGTTGGACTATAGTCTTGTACCAGACCCTCTAAGAAGGTCTTGTGCGCAAGACTAGTAGTGCTATAGGTAAGCTTGTGCTGACGTTATGTAGGACTGTGTGATGAGCTTGCAGGGGTCGGGGTATCAGAGCTACATGTAGCATGTTGATTTGTGCTGTAACAGTGGCTGTAGACACATGCCTTAGTACACATGTACCTATAAGTAAAGCATTAAAATGGTATTGTGTCTCATCCCAGAACATACTTCACTTAAAAAAGTCACTGTCTTCTTGCATTTATAAATCCCTCTAACTATTAAAAACATGTGTATATAGCACACTAGCCAAGAGGTATTAGAAAGAAAAGAAGGAAACCCAGAACCCTAACCTCAACAAACCAAACAATACCTACACACAAGACATACAACATACAACATACACAGACTGGAGCAGGACACCCAGCCTTGAGAACTCGAACTGGGGCAGTGGGTTAAAGATCTTTTATGGCTAGCCATGCATGGGAACAAGTTTGCGAATGATTTCAATGAGTCCACCAGTCCAGTCCACCAGTCCAGTCCAGTGATTGTAGACTGCCTTTCCAGTCTCTAGTTTTCAGTTACAAGTCGTTTCTACGCATGTGATGACACGCATGCGCATGCGTGGGTAGCACACTTCACTGATTATCAAAAGAGAATGTACTAAAGTGACATGGCATGTATTACAGTGGTGACTTGGTTGTATTTGTAGTCTCCAAGCCATTCTGAAAGATTTCATTGAATCTTGGCTAAGTGACAATACTGCTAAGTGGGCAAAGAAGGAAAGGCTTTGAAAATTGGACATAATAGGACATAATTATGTACATAATTGAAAATTGGACATAATAATGTACTAGGTCAGGGGGTGTACTCTCGAAGGACCAGCTCAACACATTTTGCTACTGGCTTGTAGAAAAGTACTGTAATCGGGGAATGATTGTAAGGAAAGAAGCATGTCAGTTATACAGTGTCATTGTTGATGTTTTGGTGACAGAGGCTGCAATATACTTCATAATGCATGAAATACTTTTCTACAAGCCAGTAGCAAAATGTATTGAGGAGAGTACACCCCCTAGTACATATGTGCACTAACACTGCACTTCAATCTGTCTACTTTAGCAAAACAAAATATACAGTGGACAGAATTTAACAGCCTGACCTCTACCATTGATAGCACTATTTACATAATCATGTCTCTTTGAATAAACCTACATGCATGCATGCGTGCATGTACGGTACATTACTCAAGGATGCTAGATCTACTCAAAGCCTGGCTTACCTTACTTTCTTTGATATTATCTATGTGGCCAATAGGGGCCATTAGGAATTCGAAAAATGGCCCCCATCGACCACCGTAATTATCCCACTTAGCAGTATTTTCACTTAGACATGATTCAATGAAATCTTTCAGAATGGCTTGGAGACTACAAATACAACCAAGTCACCATTGCAACACATGCTTTGTCACTTTAGTACATTCTCTTTTGGTAATCGGTGAAGTTCTTGTCGTTGTGCTACATGCATATGCATGCGTATGCGTGTCATCGCATGTGTAGAATCGACTCGTAACTGAAAACTAGAGACTGGAAACTCAAAACTAGAAGCTGGAAATTCAAAACTGGAAACTGAAAACTAGAAGCTAGAAACAAGTTGAAAACTGGAAACTAGATCAGACTCTAGCGTGAAACTGAAAACTGGATCAGCCTCTGGTGTGAAACTGAAGCGGAAACTACAAACCAGAAAATTGCACTACTGGGCTCCTACTGGTACTTGGACTCGAATGCATTTGTCTCCGTGTGCAATGCATTCACCACTGGAGACAAACGTGTTTGCCTCTGCATGTGAACGCGTTTAGCGTGGGAGGCAAATGCATTTGTCTCCGCACGTTATACCTTTACAGAGCAAACAAAAGAGTATTTTGTGTAAGGAATACTATATAGGTGTTAGTTATGACAAGCAATAGGTAGAGATGGCAAATTAGTAGCACTCTGTCTCGGAGATGGCCAGATCAATTTGTGGAGTGGAGATGATGCTTGATTCCTAGCCGTACTGTAGTATCCATATGCTCAGATGCCACAACTCAGGGCCCTCAGCCTTTTAAATCATGTAGTTCCCTATGCTCTACATCTAACCTATGCTTAATGTTCTGACCCTTGCCATATAAATGGTTTTCCATCCTTTCCAGATTCTGACTGACATGTAGAAGTGAGTGTCTCACTCTCCTTCCAACTCGGGAGGTTGGCATGTTCGTTTTATCACACAGTAGGCTGCTACAGGATCAAGACAAATTCCCCCAAAGCGAAGAGTGAAGAAACATTTTCCTGCTGCACTTGTGAAATGATTTTTTGCAAGTGTGAAATGAATTTTCTATGGTGTACTGCTGATATGAAGCTGCATGTCATTGAGTTTTAATGTCTCCTCCTTAGCCTCGTACCCAGGCTCTTGAGAGGAGAGAAAGAGAGAGCACTGCTCGCGCATGTGTCTCATTATTTGCTAGTGAACAATATTTGTGACGTCAGGGCCTATCCATGATGCGGGAAGTGTACCAAAGTTAGACAGGAATCCCAGAATACTGGGATTGTTCACACATGTGCAAGCAGTCAGTACAGGGCTCTCACTCTCCCTCGTCATGGGTATGAGGCTAGGCTAGTCTCCTCCTCGACTATAGCACTGAGGTCACATCCATACTTCATTCACAATTATTCCAGACAACATTGCCACACATCACAGTAGGTGAAATTCACATGTTATATATCCCCAAACTAGGCACCTGTTTTCACTTTCTGACCGCTGTTGTGTGTACTGGTCCTTGTCTTTTCTTTCCTTCTTTTCTCAGGCTTACCAGGCAGCATATATGACTATGCATCAAATTAGAAAACACCACTCATCCAGGCTACTGGCAGGCAGTTAGCACTTAATGACTCCATATAGTAATGCTGATATATAAGACATATAACAGAGGCATACTATGTTTTTCTACATAGATACAGATGTATATACACTAGCAAATTGGGGGCCCACGCAGTTAACGCTGAAGGTCAAGATCCATGTGCTTATCTCTCTCTCTGCTGGCTATCGTAACTGTATTGGGCAGAATTTTGCCCTATGCCTGAATGAGGAAAAGACAGTGATAGCCTCAATCATACACCACTTTAAGCTGACTTTGGATGTGGGCCATTTACTCCCACAGTGGCTGTACACTCTGTTTGACTAATTAACCCTCGGCATGCATGCACAGCGAGGGTTGGTCCTGTGTGTGTGTGTGTGTGTGTGTGTGTGTGTGTGTGTGTGTGTGTGTGTGTGTGTGTGTGTGTGTGTGTGTGTGTGTGTATGTGTGTGTGTGTGTGTGTTACTCAACATCTCACTTCTCGAATGAGTAATCACGCTATAAAAAAAACATACATACTCAGTGGCATACGATCATCAAATATATTGTTGGGATTTTTCTGAAACGACTGTGTTCAAGAGTTATGGCGTGAAACACAAGCGAAAGAGCCAATTGCTAATTACTCTGGCTTACCCGCGATCAGTTTTTCCTGTTCAATGTACAGTGAAGCACCAGAGATTACTCCATGAGGGATTACAAGGTTCGTCAGCTACAATTGCCCGACTGAGCAAAGAGTTTTAGTGGCCATTCTGGATCATATGATCAATATTTCTGCCAAGAGGCAGCTGACAGACTGGGCGAGGATTGACAGCAGCATCTATACCCAATGCTTTACGGGCATGTCGTTGACTGGTGGTGCTCAATCTGCACTTCCATGGACCATGCAAAGGGCGCATGCCCCTATCAGTCAACAGAGGATCAGCCTGGGCAAAAGAAACCGGCTCTTAGGTCAAGGCCTCTACAAAAGAGGCCTCAGGCACAGATGAGATGTGCCCAAATGGAATAAGGACAACTACATGGACTGAGAGTCCTGCATTTACACTCAGCTCAAGGCTGCTCCATCTGTCATGCTACAGACCATGGAGCACTCAAGTGCCCACAGCTCAAAGCTCAAGCCAAGCCTATGAAATAAGCAGTGCTGCCCATCTGAACAAAAGACAGTCAAACTCATTACATTGACAGTTGTAGCTAGGGTTGTGTTATTTGCTGGGCCTGGTATGTGGATGTTGACGGTTATGCATATAACTACACACCATGTATGCTCTGTGTGTTGTAGGAGTCAGACCTACACTCATCAGCTCCAGAGGCTGCAACCACACTCCAACAGCAACAGTATGTTTACCAGCAGCACTAGTCAAAATAAGTACGTCATGGGATAAAGCAGGGCTTCAGAGTAGGCTATGACCGCTCAAAGCCCCTAGCGAGCTGCAGTGCCAACATGGTGTCAGCCCTTCAGCATCCCAACATGGTGTCCAATTAGCTTGGGCAAGACCCGCTGCTGAACCGCATGGTGGTAGTACACCAAGTGCAAGTTTCATACATCCATTGCTACATAAGTCCATTTGGAGTAATTCCAAAGAGAGCCAAGCCTGGACAATGGCAATTGATTGTCTATCTTTCCTCGCCCAGCAATGCCAGTGTCAATGATGGCATAGACAAGGACATGTGCAGTGTGTCATATGTAACAGTGGGCCGAGTTGTTGACGAGCTATTGCAACTTGGCCCAGGGGCACTCATGGGGGTAGTAGTAGTATATATACTGTAGGAGTAGCAGGCCGGATGATCGCCACCTACTTGCTGTTCAATGGGAAGGACAGGTGTTCATTGACAAGGTTCTCCCATATGGACTGCGGTCAGCACCACTTATATTTACGGCAGTAGCAGATGCTCTGCAGTGGATAATGTCCAAAAAGGGTGTTTGCCCAGTATATCATTACCTGGATGACGTTATCACACTGGGGCCCCTACAATCAGCTAAGTGCCAACGTAACTTGGAAAGCATCATGGACACGTGCAAATTCACAGGCACACCACTTGATAAGGACAAATGCAAAAGGTCACACATCAGTAATCACCGTCATTCCTGGGCATGGAGGTGGATTCCATCAAGATGGAGATCTGGCTTCCCAGGTACAAACTGGAACGACTGCAAAGACTACTGGCAGACTGGGAAGGCTGGAAGGCAGGGAGAAAGAGAGAGTTGCTCTCTCTGATAGGGCCCCTACAGCATGCGTCTAAAGCAGTCCGTCAGGGACACTCCTTCTTGCGCCGGCTGATCACTCTCTCAACCACGGTCAAGAACATGGACAACTTTGTCCGGCTAAATGTGGCGGCAAGATCAGACATCTGGTGGGGGGCACGCAGTGTTCACAGCTAAGTGGCACGGCACCACACGTTTTGAAAAGGCAATCCCCCAACTGTATCGTAACAAGTGATGCATCTGACAGCTGGGGGTGCGGAGCATACGAGGGTAGCAAGTGGTTTCAGTTTCAGTGGCCTCCAACAATGGAGGCTTTGCACATCTTAATTATGGAGATGATCCCTGCTGTGATGGCAGCAGCCCTATGGGGACAGTGCTGGAAGGGTAAATCAGTGCGATTCAGGTCAGACAATGCAGCTCTCTGGATCCAGCAGGGAAAACTCACTGATGCACATGATGCGCTGCCTCACAGTCATTGTGGCAAAATACAAATTTTTGTGGTCTCGGCAGCCCATATAAAAGGAGCACACAATGACCTAGTGGACGCCCTGTCCAGGACTAATAGACCCTACTTCCTCTCACACCACCCACAGGCTCAAGCTGCCCCTACCAGAGTACCCCAAGAGCTAGTGGAACTCATAGTAACATCACAGCCGGACTGCACTGGACAAGGCTGTGGACAACTATTTTCAATCAGCACTAGCACCAACCTCCCAACGCACATACTCCAGGGGCACCGGAGCCGGTACCGCAGGTCCCGCAGGTCCCGCGACTGCGGGACCAATGTTGACGCAGCTCATTATATATTCATAACATTATTCGCTCGCGAAAACTGTCATCGACGCGCATGTGCACTCGTGGCATTCCATAGGGGCGTGTGTTTTGCGCACGCGAAAATTTTCCAGCCACGCCCCTACTTAACGCGTGTATACCACAACGCTGCTGATTATATACTCTACGCTCTAGACAAATCTCTTGTTAATAGTGCGCGTAGTCCATGTACATATGCATTTGCGCTAGCGCAAGATTGTCGACAGTATCACATGTTTCGAACATGCCTGCACCTCACACCCTAATCTCTTGTCATGTAAAGACCTCATATCAGCCCTTGGTGAGGGAAACTCTGACTCCATTTTTGATATGTGTTCAAAAATGTCAAACTGTCACTCTTTATGGAATGTTGATTTCAGTGCTTAGCCATAGACTCTGCATGTCTTTATCTCATCAAGTGTGTTTTACATGTAGATCTGTCTGTTCATAGTAGACTCTATATCATATTTTTTCTGTAATACACTGCATATGCCCTCTGGGTCACTGCTATGAATATTATTATTATTAGACCATATTCGAACCTCGTACCCAACACCAACGCGATCGCGATCGATCAACAACGTCGACTAGCGCCCAATACCTGACCACGCCTACTCTAAGGAGGGGGGCCATGGCCCTCTGACCCTCCGGGGCGACGCCTATGCATTCTGTGGAGACCTAGTGCCGAGCTGAGCTTGCGCATGCGCAGAAAAATATGAATAATTAATCACCCTAGCTTTTCGCGGGACCAATGCTTTAGAGCTTCCGGCGCCCCTGTACTCATCAGCACAGCAGAGTTATCTCCGTTTTTTGCACCACTTTCGGACTTGCACCACTGCCAGTGGCAGAACACCAGCTCTGTCAATTTGCATCTAACTTGGCAAATGAAAAACTCGCACATGCTCCCATAAAGAGCTACCTGTCAGCAATCTGTCACATGCAGATATCCTCAGGACTGCCAGATCCAGAATTGGCCAACATGCCAAAACTAGAATGGCATAAAGTCTTTACAAGCGAGATCACAACCCAGGAAGCATGCATGTCTCCCGATAACACTGCATATAATCAGAGCCACGGGAGCAATATGGGAAGTGAACGGTGCAACGCAAGATCATATAATGCGCTGTGACCTTGTGCTTCTTTGGTTTCTGAAGATCAGGGGAGTGACAGTCCCATCTGACTCCTCTTTTGATCCTGCCACATATCTCACTGTCAATGACATCAGTGTTAACGACCCCACATGGTTGAAGCTCCATCTGAAGGCATCAAAGACCGATCCATTTAGAATAGGAGTGGATGTAGTGGTAGGGAGAACGAACAACAAACTATGTCCAGTGGCAGCGGTATTGGCCTAGGTCACTATGAGAGGCACAAACCCAGGCTTTATCTTTAAATTTCAGGATGGAAGACTCCTGACAAGGAGTTGCTTCGTGGAGTCAGTTCAGGAGGCTCTAGCAGCTGCAGGCTTCAATCCAAGAGCCCACTCATTCAGAATAGGGGCAGTCCCCACATCGAGTGCTTGTGGATTGAATGACTCAACCATACAGATGCTGGGGCGATGGTTGAGCTCAGCATATTTGGTTTACATCCAAACCCCGAGAGAGCAGCTAGCATCTGTTTCGGCAGTGCTCAGTCAGGTACATGCACAATGTAATTGTTAATTGTTATAGACGAATTTTGTATAGGAATTTTATGTTATGGTATTCTTTCTCATCTCTTTGTTTGTTTGTTTTCAGTTGGGTTATTTCACCAACATAAATTATATTGTTTGGGCTCGTTCTGTCTGGGAGGTAACTCGAGTTAATACTCTCGTTCTCGCCCAATCAACATTTAGGATGAGCCATTCTTTGCACATTAAATTCCATTTTATAAAAGACCCCAAAAGCAGAACATAGACAGGGCATGCGCTGGACTGGCCTGCTCCTGAACTTCCAAACCATTACAGCAGTGTACTGGCTTGGAGACAGAGTACCAGGCAACAGGCAGAAACAAAGTGGAATAAGCTGTTAAATGAAATTTAATAGTATATTAAATGGGGTTAACAGCATGGAGTGGGCCAAGGGGTTAACATAAAAGCATGCGCACGTGATTTCAATCATGTGGTTCAGTCAGCACTCCAGTCCAGTGTTGAAGCAGGTGCAGTCAGCAGATCTCTTCCCGCCCACTGACAGTCACCCACCCTTGATGTGTTAACTTTTCAAGTTAGAATAGGTTTTGTCTTTTTCCTATTTATTTTCTCCAGTGTCCTTTTGCAAAGGACACTGTGACAGGAGCAACTGGTCCTGCCCTGTACGATGAGCCATTCTTTGCACATTAAATGCCATTTTATAAAAGACCCCAAAAGCAGAACATAGACAGGGCATGCACCAGACTGGCCTGCTCCTGAACTTCCAAACCATTACAGCAGTGTACCGGCTTGGAGACAGAGTACCAGGCAACAGGCAGAAACAAAGCGGAATAAGCTGTTAATGTAGTTTTTAACCCTCGGCGCGCATGCGCAGCGAGGGTTACTGTAGTTGGGTCTGTGTGTGTGTGTGTGTGTGTGTGTGTGTGTGTGTGTGTGTGTGTGTGTGTGTGTGTGTGTGTGCGTGTGTGTGTCAAGTCACATCTCACCTCTGGAGCGTCTGTTCGTCCTGAAACTTCTGTCACGTACTCAGCGGGCAACGGAGGTCAAAATATATGTAGGGTTTTCTCTGAAACCGCTTCCTTCAAAAGTTATGGCGTTATTTGCTCACCTATGGCATCCTACAGCGATATTGCAGCGGTATTCTGCGCAACTTTTCAACAGCAGAGCTTTCTAAAGCTCTTAACAAGGCTAACAGTAGGCTAAACGCTACCTGGAATACGACTCAATGTAAGACAGCGAGCTTCTTTCTCTTTAGTCTCCGTGTTTTGCTCACAAATCTTCCGTATACTTTCCGTTACACGCATTTCAGTAGCGCGTGCGCTTTTCAGGATTCGCGCACGCGTGTCGCCGAGGGTTCTGCACTTTAGTGCATTCATTTTGTAATGCATTAACACAATATACAAATCACAGGTTAGTGTGTTATTTATTTCAACAAAGACTAGTACTTTATTGTAAGAATGAAATTATACATTACATGGGTACGTTAGATGAGCGTTAAGTATCAAGCTGTTTCTTCTTTTTCAAAATTCGTGTGGGTAGATATACTCACCTTCATTTTTAGACAAAACAACCGCTAGTTTCTTCTTATAGGGTCTTTCTTGTATAGTAGCAGTACATGGGTGGGTCTATGAAGTAGATCTAATATGATCTTTCAAAAATCAAAGATAAATAAGCACCGGTTTAGAAGCTACATGCTGATTGGTTGGTCATGTATTCAGCCGGCGTGACAGTAGTGCTTCCTCACGTGATCATGTGTACTTGCTACTCTGCTTGGGCATATTAGGAGGTAAAATTCTGCAAGAGAATCAGATGTTTATATATAAGCTACAAATAGTAAAAAAGCAAGTGATTAGGGATGGTAGTTCCAAATGTCACAGAAACAAGATGCATCATTCAGACAATGGTAGTAGATTGTAGTAACACATTATGCCTACATCTTGTAGCCCCATATTCCTACATCTCTCAATACTTACACAATTCATTATCCCCTACTTTTGTTGAATGCTGCACCAACTTTTGGCACTACTATCCCAAAAATGTTGTTATTAATCTACTGTGAATATGACAACACCATGCATGCAGTACCTAATAAACACTTGCACTTCTTATTCACTTGCCACATCATCAGCGATAGCTTCCCGCTGCCGCTGTCCAAGTTATCACAACCAACATCATTCAGTCACATTGCTAGTTGCCACATCATCAGATAGCTACATCAAAATCCTTCAGCTTGCAATTTTTCTTGCCACCATATAATCATCTTCAGAGCAATTCATTACTCTGTTCCCTACTTCATCTCATCCCCCCTCTCCTTCCTCCCTCCCCATTTTGCTTCAAATATATCTACTCTTTGTATTAACAACAAATCTCCAGACAAATTAAATCTTAACACCTAATCACACAAATTAAATCTTAACACATAATCACACAAATACAATTGCATACCACTTAAAATGCAGCATTTCTTCAGTCAGTGTTGTTAGTCATCATGACTGTCCAATCTATTACTTAGATATCTGATGCCATAGTCATCATGACTGTCCTTAGATATCTGATGTCATATTCACAAACAGCAGACATCAAATGCCCCTAGTACTGAAATCTATCATAGAGTCGGTAGACTCTATATGTAGGGATGGCGCAGACACGCCCATTAGCCCCATACAAAAGTAACGGCTGAGAACTCTCGAACGCGGAAGTTATAGGCCTTTTCAGACAAACAACGTGCTCTGCGAGTGCCTCTATACACTATAATACTCTCAAACTCCGTAAAATATACAGCTACGGTGATTCTCGGAAAATTGTAAAAACGCCGATTGTTCATCATCATCTTCTTCTTCTTCTTCTTCTTCTTCTTCTTCTTCTTCTTCTTCTTCTTCTTCTTCTTCTTCTTCTTCTTCTTCTTCTTCTTCTTCTTCTTCTTCTTCTTCTTCTTCTTCTTCTTCTTCTTCTTTCTTCTTCAGTTCAAACGACCTACCGCGAAACTGGGATTAGTAATCGCTCTATTTCTTTCACGAAAATCATTTATACTGGAGCGTACATGATCCTTGATGCACAAAATCTTCATACCTTCTCCCAAAGCCCGTCAAACTCCAGTTTGGCAAGCTTAGAAGCGTTAGTTTAGACGCTATTTGCTGGTTTGCTCACGTGCCAAAGACGTGACGTTTAGAAGTTTGGTCGTGGTTGTGATTTGTCGCGCTGTTTGGCTACCAGCGTTGCTCCTTTGTGTCCGTTTCTTTGAACGACTAACTGTTGCCATAACTGGACCCGCAGTTTTACTCAGTGTGCAATATTCGTACAAGACAGGATGTAGGAGTCACTGCCAATTGCTGGCTATCGTCATAGGTATGCAAGGGAGGTAGAACGAAAGCCAGTCGGTTTATACACGTTGCTACACACAGTAAAAACCAGTGAAACAAGTGTAAAAACATTTTTACTAAAATGTTGAAGGATGTAGGGATGGAAGTGCCAAAAAGTATAGAAACAAGGTCAAAGTTCAGCATGCATGCAGACAAAGGCAGGGGATGATAGCATGCAACAATCATAACATGCGTAACCCCATATCCCTACATCTGTAAATATGGGGTTACGCATGTTATGATTGTTGCATGCTATCATCCCCTGCCTTTGTCTGCATGCATGCTGAACTTTGACCTTGTTTCTATACTTTTTGGCACTTCCATCCCTACATCCTTCAACATTTTAGTAAAAATGTTTTTACACTTGTCCTATAATATTGTGCCTATGAATTTTATTGTTGCAATCAACTGCTTTTGTACACTTGTTTGAAATTTGCCCCCAAAATGGGAGGAACATGGTAAAGCAGTAACAGTAGCTACCATATTTGAAGCAAAATGGAGAGGAAGGAGAGGGGAGGTGAGATGAAGTATAGGGGACAGAGCAGTGAATTGATCAGAGGATCACATGGCAAGAAAAATTGCAAGATGAATGATTTTTTAATGTAGCTATCTGATGATGTGGAAACTATATAGCAATGTGAATGTGAGAACAGTAGATGTGCAATTTGCAAGTGTGTAGGTACTGCATGGTGTTTTCATATATATTCACAGTACTAGATGATAAAACACCTTTGTGAATATCAGTGTCTGTATTCCAATAGACGACTCAATGCCGTGCATTACCTACCTCATCCCACAATTGAGAATATAGGGATGGTGCAATGCTCTACACTTTGAAAACTGAGATAACCATAGTAATGTAGAATATGAATGGCAGAGATGACATTGAAATGAGGTGTTAGGACTAACATGATTTTCTGAGCCTGGAGCCCAATGATTGTATATGTAACTGTAATGGGATATGGGCTTTGACAAATATTATATAGGTATTATGGATTCAGTGTTGTGCACTGATTGAAATCACAACTATACCACTTAAATTTCCTGAAATTAGCTGAGAGTATTCCACAGTGCACATCGAAGTGTATACATGTGGTATATACAGGATCATTTCAACTAACACTTCACAAGACCTCTGAGATATACCTTTGCCGTAAGTCTGCATTGAATTTTTGGATTGATTTCAATCAACTACGTAAAATTATTTTGCATAATATGGATCTTGCATGGTTAGTGGCTAGTGCTGGGTGAATGGATTATTCATACTGTCATGAAAACAATTATATAGCTAGTAAGAGGGAAGACAGAAGAATGTGGTAGACAGTTTTGTATAAATACGATTGCCATGCATGTGTAAATATAGCAATTATTCCATAAAATCCATTATTATATATGCTTCAAATATTGTATATTGCTATCATCACAACAGTATATTGCTATACAGAACATTCTGAGGTCAATTATAAAACTGCAAGCTTGCTTATCTCTTAATGCTGTATATACAATGGGATATATGATATTCACACAAATGTTGCATCATACAGATACCTAGATAACTTAAATCATTGAAAATACTAATACCAGCATGGATACACATGCAAATAGAAAGATTGCTAATAATAGCATCCAATGAAAATAAATATGTTGTTTATAAAAATGAGGTCGTATATATTTTTAAATGCTACAATAGGAGTAGACTGAGTGGCATCAGTTGGTAGGTAAATTACATTACATTACAAAAAAAGGGAAATAATTTATAATGATGTGCATGGGCAAATCTAATGCAAATGCTGTGGGTTTCACTGAAGTGACAAAACAGTAGGTGAAACTCTGTGGGAATGACAGAAAGTTAATTAATGTAACACTAAAGTCTGTAGCTTCAAGAGAATCATTGCATATTTCTGATGTGGTGGACAAATTAAAAGATTTGTATTCTTCCACTTTCTCTATCACATATGTATACTTGACCTTTGTAAGAACTAATACAGTATGGATTCTGGAATTCACCCTTGTTATTGTCCCGCCTCCCAAATGAGGTGACACACCGACCTAAGGTCTCATACACTACGATATGACCACCACTCCAGTCAGATACATATACGTATTTGTCAATAATGTGAAGAGCTGATGGCTTCCCCAGTGTTACATTTTCAGTTACATTTTTATCAAAAAATCGTATGAATTGGCCATTCTTATCTAGAACCTGTACTCTCCCACCATCCCATTCAGCCACGTACATGTTATGATCATTGTCAAATTTAACATCATATGGTTTACGGAATTCACCCCTTCCTTTACCATATGAGCCAATGGATCGAATGAAGTTCAAATTTAGGTCAAAACCTGAATTCTGTGATTATTGCAATCACATACATACAGTTGGTTGTTGTACAATGTTATTCCATACGGATCATCAAACTCCGTTTCCCCGCTGCCCAATTTTTCACAACCAACATGTTTAATGAATTTCCACTGCTAGTAAACCTCTGCAGCTTATACTCACTGCTTACATAAACATTGTCTTCATCATCAATCACAAGACCTTGAGGAATTTTAATCTGTCTTGAGCTGTCATCGTGTGATTCAAATTTTCCAATCCTCCTTCCTTTAATGTCAAATATAGATATTTGATTAGCTAACTTTTCACTGACAATCATATTCCCGTCACTAGTGAAAACAATACTGTATGGTGCGATCACATCATTGATAGTGCTCACTGGATCGGTTAAATCGTTGGGATCGGGATACACGGTTATGATTAAGGGACTGTCATCAATTTCCTTGTCATTAACTTGAATGTAAAGTTTGTATTGTCCTTGACTGGTAGCTGTGTATGACACCTCATAGCAGGAAGGAGAGGAAGCAGTTACTGTGACAACCTTGGACAAACTGGTGGATACAACTTCAGAAAGTTCAGCAGTAACGTTTTGTTTAAGAGAACACAGCCTATTACTAGAGTCAGTCAGCTCAACCGTGATGTGTGTTGGATGGTTGACAGTGGCTGACTCCAGGCCCAGACCACTGACCTGAAATGGGAGAAATTGAGGATATTGGAATCAGTATCAAGAGAAGGTATAGGCAGTATTGACCTTTATTTTCAGTGCTGAGCCTCTCTGCTGAAAGTTAGACACTTGAGCTGCAATGGCATCTAGCAGAATACCAGTCTCCCTTCTGCTGTGATCTAACTCAGCTTCCTGTAGACAGAGTCACAATATAACTGGTATTCCATTACAGTATCTTACATTGACTCACAAGTTGTCTTAGTTGCTGATGTGTCTGAGCTAGTTCTGCCTGCATTATATCTTCCTACGTACATGCAGTGAAGGGTACATAGGTATTTTAAGCAATTTTGTTGTGCTACACATCTTTCTGTAAATCATAACTGACATTTGGCCTCAATGTCTCCAGCTCTCTGTCCCTTTGATGTAGTGTCTTCTGGAACACAGCCACTAGATCTTCACTGGATTCCAGCTGCCTTTGCAGATACCCAATCTCCTTCCTGCTGGACTGCTCCTGTACACAGTCATGGTCATCAGAGTCAGCTCTTGTCTCACATAAAGATTACCTCTTGTCTCAGTTGTTTCAGCTGCTGTCTTGCCTGAGCTAGTTCCCTGTCTTTGGCATCTTTCTCAGTCTCCTATATTTAGGAAGGACAACACAGAGATTACATGAATGCACAGCTATACACATAAGGATTGTACAAACATGTTCTCATATAAATTAACTTGGTACCACTAATTAAGTCGACATTTTCAGATATGCTGGAACTATGCTTCCTGATCCTGCAGGATAAACTCCTTCCCTTCACTGGACGAAAAGTAAAATTTCCTATGCATGTGATCTGCTGTGGAATAAGTCACATTTCATGGCATCTCCTGTACCTATCCAGTAGTGGATAGGGCTAAGTGTAGTCCTTTATAAACGTCATGAAACAGGCCACATAGGAAATTTTACTTTTTGTCCAATACTTTTTCCTACACATGCATTGATATTCTACTGTGCACTCCATGAATATCTTCCTGCACATATACATTTTTGTAGGAATATTTGCAGGAACATTTTCTACACATTTTTCAGAATTTCCTACATGTGCAGGAAGCATGTTTCCAGCACATCTGAAAAGTGAGCATTAAGTGGTGGCTCGAGTTGTTTTCTTACTTAAATGAGAACAAACATTACGTTTTGTTTTATCTTCTGCTGCAGTTGCTTGATGGCCTCCTCTGTTTTAGTAAGTTGTTGTGTATGGGTTTCCAGTTGTTTCTGCCACTCTTGGATTAAGTGCTCCTGGATCATTGGGGCCATCTCTGAAAGTCCTGTATCCTTCAGTACATCAATGAGAGTGGACCAAGACACTGGCTGCTTGCCCTGACCCAGCAGCCATCGTTTCAGAATCTCCTGGTTGATTGCATCTGCATTCAGCTGATATTCAGAGACAATACTTGAGGTCACGGCACCAGTGTCATCTTTCAGCAGCAGTGGGCCCATTGTGGAGTAGCATCTTCCTATTTGGTGAACTACATTAACAGTGCTGCCTGATTGGGTCTTCAAGGCGAGAAGTTCTGGCAGTGTTGGTTTGCTTGCCAGTAATGTATCTGCTGATATATTATAACAGGAATGAGTATATCAATTATATGTAAATGAAAGTCAATTACAAGCATGCAGCTTGCCATATACATGTACTAACAAGATGCGCTATAGATATCTCACCACAGCTTGGTATTGAGGATGTCTCAGGAATGGTCACGGGAGGGGTAGCTTCGCGAGTTGATGTAGGACTTGGAAAATGTGCAGCTTCTACTATTATTGCCAGTGGCAGTAGATTAACTGCAGGGCTTTTAAGAGCATCCACAATAACTTTCCAAGTCGGTCTGCTCTCTACTTGATTTGTAAATTCCAACAGAACGTGGTGGAGGCGATCGTGAGGTTGCAGATGTTTAGCACATATGTCCTCCACAACGCTTCGAGGTAAATTTAATTGAAGACCGAGGGCATAGGACTGGTTCTGCGCAGGTAAAAGTTCCTGCAATACTTGAACAACATCATCTGGAGTCACAATCTCATCGCCTGTAGGTGCTGCAGTAATAAAAACTGCACTACTAATTAATCATGCTACAACAGAGCAAGCACTATTGCAGACGGATTAGATCATGATACTAGATGTAGTATAGCTACGTAGCTATGTAGATATGGTTGAAAAACGGACGTGCAGGTAAGGTAAGTATTGTACTAAGTTTGCTGTATTATAGATACACATTCTATGGCAAGAAGACAGTTACCCTTTTTGGAAATAGCTGAAGAGGGCTCAATAGGTTTCGTTGTTGTTTTCGATCGTTTCGCTGGTGGAGAAGTAGGTGCCGAGTCTGCAATATATAAACCGAGACATACCATTATCATCAATACATCCTTTATCTAGCTAGCACTTTACCTTCCGTCATGATTGTTTAGATTCAGTACAGCTAACACAACTGAAAAAATATGCTCTTTAATAATGCCTACGTGATGCGTCTATTGTGAAGGACTTCCGCGATGTACGGATTTCCATGCGCAATATTACAGTCGTATCGCCAGCGTGCAAAAGGGCGTGGATTTATTTGCAATGACGTAATTATCTTGTACGTAAACATGGCGCGTGTTTGCAGGACCTACCTCCATTGTTTAACAAGCCAGTAACGGCTAACAAACTACCTCAGGATACAACTACGGAGTTTGATTGGTGCAGAAAAGCCAGTAGAATACGGTGAGTTTATTTTTTGTGCGTGACGGCCTTTTGTGGCCGTAACAGTTGTCGTGAAACACTTTGGATAGGCAGCCCCAAAATTGTTTTCAGATTTTTAAAGCTTTCCTGTGGCTTTATTTGCCGCGGTACACAGGTGTTGGGGGTATCAAACTGAAGTAAATTTAATGGTCTATAAGGCTATGTTCATTATAAGGCTCTGTCCTAAGGAAGCTGAAAATGTACCCAAGCCAAATAATGTAAGGTCTCGATCATCGTTGACTACTGTACAAAATGTGTGTGCACTGTGAGGGAAATAGAATAGAAGGTGATGTTATGGAACTGAGGGACATATTAGTGCTTTTGTAAGTACAAAGGCAAACAAGAAGTGATGTTTTAATGGGTCTGGCAGAGAGATATGGGAATGCTTTGCATTTTCCACTGGAAGTGCCGTTACCATCTGTGTTCAACTTTTTCCTTAGATGCTAAATGTGTGCACTTTACTGCTGTAGCCTCACAACATTCAATACCACATCTACTTCTTGTTTTGCTGTTCTGTCTTCCAGTGTGGTGTGAATGTGGGGTTATGAATGTTGTGCATATAACACGCATAGCAGATACACCCAGTTTTCTCTACATGGTATGTTTTACTCCTCATACTTACACAGGAAGGTGTATAGCTCACTGCTGAATCCCTCTGGGTGTGTGTACCTTGATGCAGCTCACTGCTGAATCTCTCTGGGTGTGTGTACCTTGATGCAGCTCACTGCTGAATCCCTCTGGGTGTGTGTACCTTGATGCGTGTATTCCACAGAAATAACATGGTCCACAAGGGGCTTCATGACATTTATTACCAGTGGCCATGACGTGGAGAGAGTTTACTTTCCAATAACATGGTGTTTTATGTATTACTTTTGATGTAGTGTTGCTTTTGAGAAGTGCTATCTGACGTAAAAATCGTATCTTATGAGTACAGCAATGGACACAATATTTCTTTACTGCTACATATAGCTACACACCACTATTACATACAGTAAAAGTCTTACTCTTGTTGGTGAAGGAAGCTGGAAGTGTACCCACAAAGACTACACCCCGGTTTCATTTGTCATAACTTTGCGTAGGAAGTAGCTATACGCGTGGAACAAAGGCTGTATACTAGATAAACTTCCGTATGTGCTGATGTACGGACGTAGAGATAACTAGTAATCGTACTATAAACACAAGAACCGAAGAAAGTGTAGTGCACTAAAGGTCAAAGGTCATTTATCGCGCTGACGTGCCGCAGATAAATTTATACGTGTTTATATACACTTCCGGTACGCTGGCGATACGACTGATTAATACCCTCAGGCTTAATTATAGCTACATGCTGGGCTTTGAGGTATTGAATGCGCCGAGGGTTTTTTCGCTATGGTGCTTTCATGTTGGGTAACTTTTCCCTCTTCTGGGTGCTGTATCTAAGCACAGGACAAACATAGCTACCTGCACAGGAAACCTTTGCATAAACTGTGGTCATATACTTCAGTTCAGGGTGTTCTCATGTGAATTGTCATGTTAAGCATACCATGTACAGTGATTCCAACCATCCTTGACTACCAATTATTTGGATAAAGTACAAAATGTAAATGTATGCATACACGCAGGAGTTAATTAAAATAAAACCTACAGATGTATGCAATCATATATGCATCAATGCTAAATTGACTGAATCCCCTACTGTATATAAGCAATACAGTCAGTGGCTCCCATGTAGATGCCAACTAGATCTCCAGTAGCCTTATCAACCACAGCAGAACCCGAATCACCTTTTATGAACCCCAGGTTATCCTCAATGTAGCACATTTGAAAAAATATCTTTCTGCTGCCTGCAATAGCTGTAGTACTTTTGAAGACTGCATTTGTATTACTTATTTCGCCACATCTCACATATCCAGAGTGCCCTCCTCTGATTACCACTTCACATCCTTCCTGGGGCATCTTTTGTTCTTACTGGGCCAATTTCAAAGATTTCTTCCAACAAATCAGTTTCACTGACTGTTGTCCATGCTATATCTTGATGAACAGTTGTTACATAAGGTCCGCTTTTAATTTTTAGGTGGCCACCAACTTTTCATTTCTTTAATGAGTAAACAGGATAATATTTATATTCCAAATGATCTATATCATACTCTCTGTGATGGGCTACATAAATTGGATCACCTATATTTTCTTCTTTAAAGTTTGTTAGTACATGGGCACATAACCACAAGCAATACCTATCATTCTCCTTAAGCCGTGCTCCCAATGTGCCTTCACGTACATCGGATGTTGTCAAAGTGAGCACCTCCCTTGTATTGTCCATGCAATTTTAAATTTCCTTCCACCACCACCTGAACAGGCACTACTAGATCATTGCCTAATTTAATTGCCTTTGGAATAGGAATGTCTGGATCATGTATTTCGTTTTTCTTGAGTTTTTTGATAACGCCCACCTGCAGCACTTTCCTTCCTGTCCTCTCACCATTCTTCACCTCATGTGTGTAGCTAATACTAACTACATTTGGGGTAGAGAGAATCTCCTGGGTACATTCGTTTTTATAAAGTAAATTGTTTTCTTCACTTCGGTTGAGGTTGCGAATCCTCCTATATGTACACTTATAAGGAAATGACGTTTGAAGTGAGGACAAACACTTTGAGGGGTGCGAGTCCCTCTCTGGCGAATTGCTGTGATGTCTTCCTTCCTTATCCTTCCTCCTCTCCCTTTCCCTCTCTCTCCCCCTCTCACTGTCTCTCTCCTTCCCTCTCTCCCTCTCCCTCTTCCTCTCCCTCTCCTTTTCCCTCACCCTCTCTTTTGAGGATCTGGATTGGTGGGAATGTTGTGATGAATGAGTTTTCTCACTACTACTATTTCGTCTCTCTCCCTCCTAACCTCATCCTGACTGTGTCGAGAGCTGTGTGACTTGGGAGGCACGAGAGGAGAAGCTGAGCTGGAAAATACAGTCTGATGAAGGTATTTAATAGGAGTAAGCTCATAAATCCGATCATCCTTAGGCTCTAAGCAGTCATAGACTTGGCACTGGTTGACAGCCTCTGCCGATCTTGGGTCTTGTCTCTGTAAGACATCAACTGGGTCCATTGTGGGAGGGTCTGATGATGCTCGACTGCGTGATTCGGGGGTGGGTTGTGGGGGGGTCGACGTGGGGGCCCTAGGAGGCAGTGGCTGCAAGGGGGCCACAGGATTCTTTCTCTGTAATGGGAAGAATCAACATTATACATGACACCAATTAACTATGTACGCATGTTACAAATCATGAATATGCATACATACAGCAATAGTGCCTCTTGGTGACAGGCAATACAAGGTGCACACTTTAAGACACGGCAGCTAGATACATGTACATGCATATATATATATATATATACATGTACACCCACCCAAGGCAGTCAATGAAAAATATCTGCTTCGGGTGAGTTGTGTTGTGTTGCTTTGTCTTTCTGTTGTGTTGTTTTACTTTGCCTTTCCTTTCTATGCATCTCTTGGTCATATACATGTACATGTACTATACCATTTCTATCCATATGAGTTTAGAATCATTGACGAGTTGGCTAAATTAAAATGGTGGTATAAAATCAGTATCAATGCCTGAGGATAGGTACCCTAAGCAATTATTAACCCTCGGCGCGCACGCGCAGCAAGGGTTACTGTACTTGGTTTGTGTGCATCTGTCTGTGTGTCTGTCTATGTGTCTGTCTGTCTGATGCCCTATTTCTCAGATACCGTAAGCTTTAATAGTACCAACAGCTTCAGTGCAACACAAAGCAGACTTGGATTTCCTATAAACACTTCATTCAAAAGTTATGGCGTCATTTGCTTACCGTGACATCCTACAAGGCTACTGCAGCGATATTCCAGCACTATTTCAATGGCAAAGCCTTCTAAGTGTCCTAAAAAGGCAAACACTACCTGGAATATGACTTGATGTAAGGCAGCAAGGTTCTTTCTTTAGTCTCCATCTTCGCCTAAAGTCTTCTATATACTTCCCGTTACACATAATTAGAGTGGTTTCAATAGCATGTGCACTTTCAAGGATTCGTGCACATGGTGGTATATACATGCTGAGGGTTTAGCACTTTAGTGCTGTTCATTTAGTTGGGAATGGGAAACTAAGTCTTGTAGAGGTAGACAGAGGAAAGCATGGGGTAGAATGGTTCATGAACTCTTTGTGTCTCTAGGTGTGGATAAGCAGGAATGGGTGGATTAGTGAGAGGGAGGGTAGGCAGTTCGAGGAAGGACTGAATAGTATATAAAGATATGTACAAAAGGTTTGGGAAGGAACTAGAATTTTTGCATGGGGTTGGTGATGTAGGAACTAGACTATTGTTTACAGCGTTTTTCACAGATCTTGCAGTCCCATGCGTAAACCGACATACGGATGAGCTTGGATCTTTCGAAGTGCGCATGTGCAGAATTCAAATCTTCAAAGGGATTGCGCGAATGCGTATGTCGCTTCACGCATTTGAGATTGCAAGATCCATGAAAAACGCTGTAAGTTCAGGGAAGGAACACGTGGCTTGAATGAAGAGCTAGGCAGGCATAGAGGTAGAGAAGGCAAATCAGAATGTGAATTGTGTGGTGCTGAGTGTGAGAGTGTAGTTCACATGTTGCGGGAGTGTTCAGCCTATAGTAATATTAGTCAGTTTTGTGGAGAAGCTTCGGGAGCTTTTAGGATGTAGATTTTGACAAGCTTAATAGTATAGAATACTCAAGAAGCTGCCAATGAATCCTGACTTTCTTTCCATTGCAGTGCAATAATGGTACATGTACATGTACGTGGCAACTCTGCTCTACGTAATAATGGGCCAAACTATTAGCTACATATATATGCATGATATAGCTGCACATTTGCACTGCAATATCAGCAGGGAAGGCGTGGCTACGTGACCTGTGACTGGCCATAAAAGTCGTGGTGACCCAATGACCGTACAGCAAAATCCTCAGAGTCCTTTTCACCAAATTGTAACCCATGACTATTACATCTATGAGAGTGATCACCCCTTGCACAAGGATTCTTAGGTTAGTAATACTAGCTAGGCTCCCATATTTACAATGAGATGTAGCGTACTAGTCAAAACAGCACATGTCAACTATGACATTGTGGGAGCCTTGTTGCTTCCTGCGTCATGGCTCACCTTTAGCCACATATCCCTAGTCTTTGGCTTAACCTAGCCTATACAGTATTCAAAAAACTTGTAGCATTAAGTGGGTATAGCTACTGCGCGGTTTCCCTCCAGGTGCCTGCGCATACCACTACCATCAAACATGAAGAAAGTTGTCACAATGACGCACGCCTGCATAGCATGTAAAACCTCAGCAAGTTCCAGGGCTCAGGCTAATAGCAGTAAACCTCCAAGAGTAGTGGTGTGTGTACATGTACATGCACAGTCTGCTCCTTATACTACAGTGTAGTTACATGTTTATCAGAATAGCCTAGCCAGCTGCGCTGCCTCGATAGCTCAAGTTTGTAGAGCATCAGTATAGAAAGCAGAGATTTATGGGTTTTGAATCCAGCTCTCGTTTTTCTTCAAAACTGACATCATGAATGAGTTCCATGCATGTTATCTTTGGAGTCCAAGTACCCACCTTTTCTCTCTTGCTCTTCTTCCCAGTGTTTATCTTAAAGGACACACGATCTAGTTCCGATATCAGCTCCTGTAATTTACTGCTGTCATATTGGTACCTATAACGGAGAGAAGGGGGAACAAAAAGGTCCCTAGGGAAGATATCTCTACTAAACACATGACATGTGTGTAGCACACTAGCAGAAAGAGCAAAAAAGGAAGAAAGGAACCCAACCCAGTAACATAGACAACCCCCCACACAACATATATGTTGGGAACTGATTATAAACCCGGTCCATTTTAAAGCCGTCCGACAGCATTAATCGTTATGGGCCATGCCCACTTGTAATTACGACTGTGCTGTATGTGCGCTGCTTTTCTCAGGGCTGGATTCTAGCTGCCTGGATTACTACTTTTTTATGACGTTTAATCAGGCTGGACAGTTTTAAAGCCGTCTGGACAGCACAGCTTTAAAACGGGCCTGGACCGTGCACAAGCCGTCTGGACAGCTTAAAAACGGGCTGCTGGTTTTAAATTGGTCCCCAACATATACATACATGTACATACACATAGGACACCTGGATGACTGGGTCAGTGGCCATAATGTATTCTATGTAACACAAGTGTACAGGCCCCCAGTGTACAGCTACCTAACAGAGACGTAGCATGACTCGGGAAAGCATCACTTGCTGGCAAGTATATCCCCTCTTCAATATGCCTACGTATGCTACAACCATATCTGGAGAAGATACTTGCATCACACATGTCCAAGGTTGCCTACACATGTCCTGTGGATCCTAAGGATCCTATAAAGGACTAAGGTGGAGCCACATGTTCTGTGAATCCCAAGGATCCTAAACAGGACTCATGTAGGCAAATAAGGTGAAAGTGACCCACACAATTAATTATACACCACTCCCTATATAGCTCAATCTTGTATGTCATAGCAATAAGCCCATATGTTTGGAGGATCCTAAGGTGTACACATACGTACAGCCCAAGACATATGGATAGGGCTGTATGTATACCTCAGAGGATCCTCCAGACGTATGTATAGGGCTGTATGTGAATACTTCAGAGGATCCTCCAGATATATGGATAGGGCTGTATGTATACCTCAGATGAGGATTCTCTGGACATATGAACTTATTGCTAAGACATGCAAGATTGAGAGATACAGGGAGTAGTAATTGTTGACTTCCTACACTAGTCCTGTTTAGGATCCTTAGGACCAACAGGACATATGTAGGTAACGTTGGACATCACTCCACCAACCGTCACGGTCATCATCACTCTCACTGACATAAGTGTCGGCAGTGTTTGCTGAATCATAGATAACTACGGACTACATTATCTATGGCTGAATATGCATTGAATGTGGGACACAAATGATTTTTTGTTCATTGTAAATAGCAGGTCCTTTTCCACCTGGTATTATTCTTTAGTGAATCTTTTATGGAAAAAAAAATGGCACCACTGGAAATTAGCCTTACCTTCTAAGACGCTTCCTTCTTTGTAACTTTCGTTTACATGGGTACTACATGTGGTTGAAATCTAAACTTCGGTAAGTTTGAAATGTAATGAAGCTGTGTGGCGATTTTCACGTCCGTACTCTTAGTGGTTCCAGAGTTACTGGACTGTGAACGGTGCACAGTAAAAGCTATTCGGATTCAGCGGCGCGGCACGTAAGTGTATGCAGTCGAATGGACTTCCGGTACGCTGGCGTGACGACTGAACATCCCTCCTAGGGGTGTTATAACTATTGCAGCATGTACTACAGCCGAGTGTCTAACCGCACCGCACACAGTTACAAAAGTACGTACATGTACTCCCAAAGCAGGCCAACACCCGCACACACACATACATGGACTTACCTAACAATGGCCAATACAGCTCTCTTGAGTAGATATAATATCCACACGACAACTAGAAACGGGAGAGTAATGAGAAACCATACGGCTCTGAACGGAGAGGTGATAAAGAAGCGCACAGATACCATCTTCAGGGTTCCAGTCTTATTTCGCTTTATGTCGTGATGCTCTAGAGATGTTATGATGTATATCTCATATGAGGTTGGTCACGCGTAATTTATCGTCACAAGTCATGTGACGCTAGATCTCTAATTGCATTCTATCCTCAGAGTAGGCCTGAGGCTATTATGCTTTTTCCCCCTATTATTCTATTCTGCACTTCTTTCGAGGTCACCCTTAAGACTGTCTCCTACCTAGCCTTTGTGGTTCGCACCTAGCTTCACACCTTACACCTAGCACCTTACACCTAGCATCGCCTTTGTGGTTCGCACCTAGCTTCACACCTTACACCTAGCATCGCACCTGCCCATGGCTAATCATGAGTCACACCTACGTACTACAGTAGAACCTCGGTTATCCGAACACCTCTGGGCTCAATGAACTTTCCAGTGTTCGGATAACTGAATTTGCTCGGATAAGTGAATCTACGCGCCTGTTCGCATTTGCATGGTTATAGAGTATAGGATGGCAGTTTAGACCAGTGTGATACGAGGCCATCATGTTTACAAGGCTATAGGTACTCCCTAAGCAGCGAAAGACGGAATTTTCCAACAACGCATGCAGTTGCCTCCGGTGCGCAAGCTGTAGTATTGCGAATAACTTGTTCTAATTAAGCGAATTTATTTGTTAGCGCCTGTTCGGATAATCGCGGTTCGGATATACCATAGATACTAAACGAGAACTCTCTCGTTTAGTATCTATGGATATACAGTCATGCGGGCCGCGTCATTTTATTATGCAATTAAATATGCAATAACATTATGGTTCGGTATGGTTGTACCGTAGAGTGTGCGCGCGGTACTTGGATCGGTCTTTACATCCTAAATCCTTTAAATACAGACTTAATGACTGATAAATCACCCTGGCTTATAGTGGTCTATAAAATATTATTATTATTATTATTATTATTATTATTATTATTATTATTATTATTATTATTATTATTATTATTATTATTATTATTATTATTATATCAAAGATGGGACCGAGTACGACTGATTTCGCACTAACTGTACTGCGAAGGATGCATGCGTACTGCGAAGGATGTATGATTGGTATAAAAGTAGGGGGAGAAAGTCTGATTCGCATAGTGCTCCAGTGGTTTACCGCAAGTATCTCCTGCTACTTCCGTCTTCATCAACTCTCCTGCTACCTCTGTGGATCCACTTCATCTCCTGCTAATCGACTTCATCAACTCTCCTTCGTCGTCCCTCCCTTTTCTCGCTCCAGTGATGGCACAAGCTAGCCTTCCAACTTTCACCATATCCTATGGTGAACTCTGTCGTACCCTGTCTTCAACCGACAGTATGATTAGATGGTGCCAGCAAAAAAACTTTTGCCTACTACAAGTGAGTGTGTGTGTGGTACAGACGTGCGAATTGTTAATCGAGTGAAGTACCCTGAAGGGAGATGCTTTCGTTGTCCCAGAAAAGGATGCCAGAAACAAGTGTCTCTGAGGAGAGGGTCGTTTTTTGAGAACTCCAACTTAGAATTGGAAAATATTTTGCGTTTGATGCACCTGTGGTCAACTAAGACGCCCTTAAAACAAATGAGGAAAGAATTTGAGGTAAGATAATGTTATATGTATGCGAATAGCTTGGATCAAACACCAGATAGCTATATTATCAGGGCCGGCGGTATTGGTCCGGCCGTCTGCGCATGAGCAGCGACCATAGCAAAGTATTGCGCCGCCTGGGGCAATGACGTTTATCTACTCCCGCGCGAAGCGGTATTTAGAGCATAATGTCGTGAACTGAGCCCCACCCGTATTACATTATGCACACGATTGATAGCCCTCCCCACCAATTAGCGCGAGGTAGCTAATCCGGGTCCAAAACTCGGCCAATGCGTGAGTACTCATGTGCTTTAGGAATGTCATTAGTCACGCTCAATTCCCTAGAGTAACGTTTAGGAATGTCATTTGTCCTGGTAAATTGCGCAAATCGACGTCAAGCGAGGCAATGCGCATGCGCATTCCTAGTAAGCCCAAAAATTGGTCCGGCCACGGCCGGACCAACCTGACCAGCTCCGCCGGCCCTGATTATACAGAAACATATACATCTATAATAGATATTTCTTTCGTGCAGGAAAGCCACATTGCCACCCAAGCCATCCAGATTATGTCCCTTCACTTTTTCCTGTTGTATACAGAAAGAAAGACAGTTTGCATAGAGACATGTTAAGACATGACCGTTATGTGACAAGATTAGCCAGACAGGCACATCTTCAAGTGGAGGAGCACAAACTGGAGGAGGAGAAATTCTGTGCTGAGGAAGCTGAAAACAGACATCGTGATAAACAAGACAAGAAAGCAGAAAGACTAAGACTGAGAGAAGAAAAGATAAAGTGTCAGCTAGAAGAAACGAGGCAGGAAAAAGAATCTAAGGCAAGAGTTGTGGAACAATTGAGGTGTAAAGAGAAAGAACTGCATCTTAGGAAGGAGACACAAATTAGTGAACTAGAAGGAGCTATTAATACTTTACAGGAAAAAAGAGCTGTATTGGAATTGGCAAGGCAGGCAACAGATGATGACAAGTGGGGAGGGAAATTGTCTTAGCTGAAAGTGAAAAAAGCAATCTGAAAGGAGAACTGTGAGCTCCAATAATCATAGTTTTCCACCTCTGTTGCTCCTGGTTACAAATTCATCATAACTGAAAAGAAGGGGACGAACCAGAATGTCGGACTTAGTAATAGCAAAAGATCTGACATGGAAGAGGAACATTTTCTGGATAGCTATTACAACAAAATGGCTACAATGTTTTTCTTGAACAGTCAGGGCAAAGCCACTCAGCATCACCTGGTTCAAACTTGCTGGGGAGATTAACACAACCATAATGAAGCTTTGGGAATACGACTTTCACGATTTACTCAGCTTAGTGAAGGAATATGTTGTAGGTGTCTGGGAGGCGTGGTTGATGGCAGTAATGCTATGGTAGCTTCATGAGTATTATTATATTATTATAATGAAACCAAACATATTCACATTCAGTTGAATCACATGCTATCATTTTTCCTGATTCCCCCTGTTGACATACACAGTAAGTTTCAGTAGAGCTTAAGTGATGGTTCATTGACTGTGCAGAGAATTTTGAGAAGTATGACTCCTAAGAAAAAACACGTAAGCTGAGGAATCATGTTGTTGACAAATTCAACATCATAAGCAATTCTCTCCAAATGTACACTGTGAGGAGTCCAGCATACAAACTCGCAGTAAAGTACCTCCAAAATAGACATTTGACCTTGGATTTGATTACTTGTGTTTTCTTGAGAGTTTAAAGACACCTTCAGTTGAAAAGACACCTTTATCATCAGTGCAAATAACAACAGGGTGTCCCCTTCTGTACCACACTGCCAAATGGTGGTTCTCGTAGTTTGGCACCGTTTGGCCTTTAACGTTGGACGTGAGGCACACCTCTATAGGAATCCTACTGGATGATACTCGGTTGTCGATATCCGGAGTGCCACCTACATCACAATGTATAAATGTGCCATGTCCCAATCTATCGGGTTGTGCCGACAGAAGCAACTCAATCTCTTCGTTTCTATGGAACCTCTGCTATATGTACAGCAACTTTTAACCCTTTGTCCTCTGCAGAATGCAGCACTGGCACTAAAATAGCAATGTCCCCTGCAGTAGGATCACCACTGAGGTCTTACTTTGAGATGTATACTCACTGGCCAGCTGTACAGTGTCATGTGCCTCAGTCACTGAATGACGTCGATCAATGGAGAGTAGTAAACGTACATATCTCATTGTGGTACACTTGGTCATAGCCTTGTCTATTCCTGAAAGAACTGCCTCTATGTAAGATTGTTTTGTCATTCCTGTGGCTGGATTGTCTCTTGGAGTGGACCTGAGCTCTAAATAGACCACCCCATCCTCATCAAACTCACAGACTACATCATGTGCTACCATTTCAACAGATTCCTCGTCACAGACAATGGTATATATCATCTTAAACATGACAAAGCAATCATCCAGGGTTCTGAACTAACATCTTACTATACTGGCTGTATGGCCATTAACTTGATTGATTGGGGTTGGGAAATACAGTTGAGAAATGCATGACATGTACACATAATTCATTGGGCGAGCGCAGCGAGCCCGTACTAGTGAACTCAATGGCAATTTTGTTTGTAAGTTTATGTCATCAACCGACCGCGGTCAGTGCGCATGCGTCCCCGCGCAACGCGCAAACGTAGCCGGCCTTGCCTCTTCCGCTCGTTCCGGATCCGCTCGCCAACAAATGCTTTGCATTCTCATCAAATTGACTTTTGACACCGACCAGGTGTACGGAAGTTACCAAGCCATTTTGTTAGTATACGGACAAACTCGTGAAGGGGCATATTTAAGGGCTGAGAAGAAAATGTTTGAGCCAGCAGCGATCTGTATTCCGTTTATAGTACTACTAGTGATATGGCTGAACGTGCCTCGCGTTATATGGAATCTCTATAGACAGTGGAAGGCAGTGAGGCATATCCCAGGATGGCCCACGCATTGGCTCTACGGAAACTCTCACCAGTGGAACAAAATAGGGGCGACCCAAGCCCTGAAGTATCGTAAAGACATCGCTGAATTTGGATGGAAGTTGTCCAGGGTATGGTTTGGACCTTTTCTAGCGATAGTGATGATTCACCATACAGATCCCCTCAAGAAAGTGTTGAAATGTCGCAAATCTGATAGAGTATACAACTTGATCAAACCTTGGCTTGGAGACGGTTTACTTGTTGCTCAAGGGGAGAAGTGGTCCCGTAACCGTCGCTTACTCACTCCAGCTTTCCATTATGCTATTCTTAAACCTTACGTTGCCACATACAATGATTGCATCAAGGTACTAGTGAAAAAATGGCAGGCCACAGCAGCAGAGGGCAAGCCAGTGAAGTTGTTTGAAACAATCAGCTTCCTCTCCCTGGACATTATTCTGCAATGTGCATTTGGGTATGTTAGTGACTGCCAGACCTCCATACATCAGGCGGAATATGTAAGTGCTGTCAGAGAACTCACTGATCACTGCACAGATCGATTTATCAATCCTCTTTACCATGTGGACTGGCTCTACTGGATCACCCCCCACGGACGAAGAATGAGCAGACTCTGTAAGTGTGTACACAATCATGCTGAGAAAATCATTGCTCTGCGTAAGAAGACTCTCGGCTTGGATAAGGAACAAAAAGATTTTGATGCAAGCACTTTCCTAGAGAGACTCTCCCAGTCTAGAAAACTTGACTTCCTGGACATCCTTCTGACTGCTGTGGATGAGGACGGAGTGGGGCTGAGTGACTTGGAGATCAGGAACGAAGTGGACACATTCATGTTTGAAGGTCACGACACCACTACCAGTGGCATGTGCTGGGCTCTGTACTGCTTGGCACGGTATCCCGAGCACCAGCAAAAGGTGAGGGAAGAAGTCAACAGTGTTCTCTCTGGACGAGAGCAGTTGACATATGATGACCTCAAGGAACTAAAGTACACTCAAGGCTGCATCAAAGAAGCCATGAGGATCTATGCTCCTGTAGATGCAATATTCCGTGAAACTGATGAAGACATGGAGCTTGAAGGCCACCTCATTCCAAAAGGGATGATTATTAGTATTCCTATAAACTTCATTCACAACAATCCACATGTGTGGCCCAACCCTGAGGAATATGATCCCACGCGATTTTTTCCTGGTAATGCTGAAGGTCGAGATCCATACGCTTATCTCCCTTTCTCTGCTGGCTATCGTAACTGTATTGGGCAGAACTTTGCCCTGAATGAGGAAAAGACAGTGATAGCCTCAATCATACGCCACTTTAAGCTGACTTTGGATGAGAACCATCATGTGGAATTTATTCCACGATTAATTTTGACGGCTATGCAAGATATTAAACTGTATATTGAACCACTTGACTTATAAATGCAGTTTTTTTGTAAAGACATTCAAATCACAGGTTAGCATAAAACTGTCAGTTGTTATATAGTTGTAAGAATGAAATACATTGCATGTACACATTAGATGAATGTAATTTCATAGAGCTCTATCAACTTTTCAAGTTGAACGGACAATTTGTGTATCAATGATCCTGGACAACGATTGATTGTCTGGGCAACATCATACACTACTATAATTGCCATGCAGTACTGTACATGTAACAAGAAGGTAAATTACGATGGTATACAGCAATATAATGATTGTCCTGTATGTCATGGTCAAAGCTCCACAGCTGTACAAGTATCATCTGTTCCATTCAGGTAGAGATATTTGTGAAACTATATAATAACTAGCTATGCATGTAGATACATCATATTGAAAACAGTGACATATTGTGTCACTTCCCCCGACCAGGAGAGTGGACCTTAAATGCTTCAGTGGAATAATCCTTGTAACTATTTTCTTCATGCAGGTTTTGCGGAGAATTCCTGATATGCATGTATAGCAACATTGACTATAATGGCACCCCATAGCAAACCACCCAATCATGATCACTCTCCGTCCCCTTGGATACATGTCCATCACTAGAGCCAAATATCTACATAGCTATGTTTTTCTCAATAAAACGGAGCTGTGAAACAGTTGGAATACTTTATATCATTTCTGAGTAAGGTGATTCTTGCAAGAGAATGTAACTTTTCTCTGCCAAAATAAAAATCTGATCATACCTGCACTCAAAGGATCTATTATGTGCCACAGATTCCATATAAATCATGACTGCTCCAGAGCTAAAGCATCAATGTTTCCAAAGAGTGCTAGGCCCTAAGTACCAGTCCCGATTCATAGGCATAGGAAGAGGGAGCCGAGCCGAGCACATGGGCCCCCTCAATAATTTGCCAATGTTTTGTAAGGGGGCAGAACCCCCCCCCCCCCCCCACAATATTCAAGTTGCAGGTAAGTGATTATGCTGTCCTGTGGGAGCATGCCCCTAAACTCCATGGTGTGTATGTAGTTTGCCCCCCCCCCCCCCCCCCCCCCCAATATTTTAGGATGTGTCATTGTGATACACCTATGCGATTTAGTGCTGATGCTGATTGGCGAACGGGAGTGAGCCAACTTAGTTATTTCTATATTTATATGTGATGGGCACTGCTTTTACCTGTCCCCGCATATAAATAATAGGGGTATGTGGTATGTATATCTAGAGGGTTAAAATAAACTCCTGTACTTCATAACGCTGAGGGACTGGCAGATTGAGGCTATATTTAGCTGTGCTTAACCAACAACTCAAGAACTTTTCAAGAATCTACTTGGCAGCCCTGAAACCATGTCCTAGCTTCTTTACTGAGCTACGTCTAATGCTATGGTCACATAACATATTGCTTATGCAGCAATATGTATACAGATGAACATGGCTGTGCTGGGGCCTAGATCTAGGAGATTATAGTAGAGGAAGACCATTTTGGCATTAGTTGTGAGTCATTGTATGTGGTCAATGATAATCACTACAGTGACATCATCTAGTTTCCAATATGGCTGTGGCACGTGTGCTTTCAATGCCAAGTGAATGTGGCTATATATTTGACGTTGCCTACTCATCAGGTCTACTCCATATATACGTAGGCATGTGCACAGTCATTATTGCTTACATATGTAGTGGCTAGCTAGTGTATGTAGCACTAAGTCGTAATAACTTTGAGGTACAGGTCACTATCTTACTGTCGGGGCTGCAGTGATGAGGGAGGTAGTGATCAGTCTCCTTCTGTGTACTGCACTGGGTGTGGAGAGCCAGTATCCTCAACTCAACCACATCTCTACCAATTATCTCAATAACTCCTTCATTGAAGGTGCAAGTATCGGTCAGCAGAGTCAAGGTGGCTCTCCTCTACAGTGTCTGACTAACTACACTTCATGCTGTACTAATAATGTTGGGGGCTGGATCGACCCAGGAGGGAACTTGGTACACGAAGGGCTCTCTGGTGCCAGTGATTTTTACGTCACACGGGAAGCCGGTGTGATCAACCTGAACAGATTTTCAGGAGAGTTGTCTGGCATGTGGAGGTGTGATATACCTGACTCCAATGGGGCTATGCAGAGTATGTACATCTACATTGGAGCCGATGACACAGGTAAGGTGCCAGCACTAGACTGGACATGAGGGCTTACAATGCAATCATGTAGGTTCCCTGGAGTCTGCAGTGGTGTCTTTCTCTGCCCTCCTCACGGAAGTCAATGTGAACCCTCCACAGTTCATCCTTACCTGCCACAGCGAGGGGGGCCCTGTTACCTCCATCTCATGGCAGAGGAACTCTGCAATGATCGAGGAAGATGAAGATCACGTGACAAGCCAGATTCTGGTGGACACTGGGGAAGAGACCCAGTATGAGAACAGGCTCACAGTGGCTGCTAGAGAGGCTGGTCAATATCAATGTACAGTCAGTAATAACAGAGATGACTTCCATGGACAGACTGGTAGTGTGATCACCAGTGACCTATTTGATGTGACAGGTATGTCTCCACCCGTCAGCATCTTGACATAAGCATTAAAAAGTTGTGTGTGTGTGTGTGTGTGTGTGTGTGTGTGTGTGTGTGTGTGTGTGTGTGTGTGTGTGTGTGTGTGTGTGTGTGTGTGTGTGTGTGTGTGTGTGTGTGTGTGTGTGTGTGTGTGTGTGTGTGTGTGTGTGTGTGTGTGTGTGTGTGTGTGTGTGTGTGTGTGTGCCAGTTGCTGTTGAGCCAACTCGGCTGAATGCCATACAGCTGTCTCCTACAAGTATTCTCGTCACCTGGGAGCCACCAGGATCTCCTGTCACTGGCTATAAGGTATTCCTTGAACCAGATGGACATTGTGTGAATGCCGAAGGAGGAGACACAGACAGACAGCTAGTGGAGGATCTGCAGAGTGGAGTGGAGTACAGTGTGTCTATAGTGGCTCTTTCAGCACATCTCCCCAGTACTGTAGCCGGTCCTGTCACTCCAGGTGACTCCTTCACATGGCCATTCTGTACTAGTAGTTATATGTTACTATCTGACCACCTCTAGTCCAACTGGAGCCACCTACAGTCTCCATCTCTGGATCATCCATAGCCCGCGTGGGCCAGTTCTACTCCCTCACTTGTATGGTGGTGATCCCAGAAGACATAATTGTAGCAAACACGCCACATGTGGAGTTTGTGGCACCAAATGGTGACACTGCCACTCCCCCAGCTACTGGTAGCGGTCCATACTTCAGCACATATGTTGTCGCATTGACTCTCACCAGTGGAGGGGTCTACACGTGCTCTGCTACGTATAATATAAACCACATGAATGGAGAGATGAGCAATTCAACCTCAGTAGAAGGCATGGCTACTATCACTATTAATGTCACAAGTAAGATTGTAGATTAATCATGATGATTGAAGTAACTGATTGCTGCTCTCCCTCCCTCTCCCTCTCTCCCCCTCCCTCCTTCCCTCCCTCTCCCTCTCCGTCCTCCTCTTCCTCTCCCTGTCCAGTTCATTCACCATCAATTGCAATAGGTATTGAAGAGGTTCCATATTTGGGCAATGATGTTTCCATTAGATGTTTCGTCGTACTACACAGTGTTACTACCCGTAGTGTGAATGTGGTTATTAACTGGATGGTAAATGGTAGCACATTCACTGGTGATCCAGGGAGAGTGACAATCAGTCATGATCAGATTTTTCTGGGATCTGTTGTCACTGGAAGAGTGGATATTCAGTCCCTGCAGCAGTCAGACAGTGGTATGTATACATGTGAGGCAGTGGTCACTCCAGTGGAAGGGGATGTCCCTCCAGTTATGGCTTCTATTGCCTTGGACATGAATGTGATCAGTGAGTCTCTTAAATGGTCCTGTACTCTCCACTCTATCACACATCCCCTCCCTCATCCCTCCCTCCTCCCCACATTCACATAGTCCCGTCAGTGGAAGTTCTGACAGATCCCCCCTCACTCCGTATCCTGGATCACCCTGACTACAACACCTTCTCCATCTCATGCACTGCCAGTGCTCATGCCCAGGACACTCCTCTGGACCTGGAGGAGGTAGTGTGGGAGAGGAGGGCAGGGGACAATGGGTCCTTCCTCCCTGTCCCAACCTCCAGTTACACCACAACCAATATGAATAGTGTCTATACGAGTGTTCTGAGAGAAAGGGAGACTAACACATCGGCCACTATCCACTTCCGCTGTACTGCTACTATCAGTGGTGTGGAAGGCAGGAGCAGTACTAGTGTGACAGTCAGCGGTGAGGACACTCACTCTAGTGGAAGAGCCAGTGCCCCTCACTATGTGTGTTACCTCCCCCTCCCCTCTCTCAGGTCCCACACTACCAGGAGGTGTGTACGCCATCAGATCTGGTGATATAGGAGAAGATGAGGTCACCATTCGCTGGACTGTCCTCTTTCTCACCTACACTCCAGAGACCTACGTTGTGGTGTATGGCACAGATCGCACCAACTTGAACAAGTCATCTTCACCTGTGTCCAGTGGAACCAGTATCACTGCCAGTGACATCTCACTGTCAGTGACACTGACTAGACTGGAGGCAGTCACCACATACCACTACCGGCTCGTAGCCACAAACTCGGTTGGAAGTCATTACAGTAATGTAATGAATTTCACAACCACAGGAAGAGGTGAGTGATGTCATCATTACATCATGCCGTTCACTCTCTAATTTCCTGGAAGTATATATATTTTATCGTGCAAAAAACACTCATAAGCTATGTTATGTGTCTGAAAAGGCTTATGACTATAACACTCAAGAGATCTCAACCTATAATTAGGCTAATGGTATGTGTACATAGAGAGCCTACCAACTCTATACTACATTATTGGGTATGGAACAACTCATGGAAGTAGATTATTTGTCTATAATCTCTGAATACATAATGCACATCATCTAACTTTGTGGTGAATGGGCAAAACAGTCTGGAGTGTATTGCCAGTCTATTCAATTTTTGGTGTATGTTATATAGAGAGTTTATGTACATGTTCATCTGATACCTGTGTGGACTAATCAAACATAAATTTTTGTACAGTGAAATAGCATTAGATACATTGGAGATATGTCTTGTAGAGAGCTAAGTTGCTATTTTGCCAGGTTGTTGTTTTATTTTACTCTTCAGTGTTCCTCTGTGAATATGGAGATGTTCGTCTTATTGGAGGTGATGAGAGATCAGGTCGAGTGGAAGTTTGCTATAATAACATATGGGGAACTGTTTGTGATGATAGTTGGGATGTCCGGGATGCTAGAGTGGTGTGCAGACAACTTGGATTACCCTCAGCATGTGAGTATCACCACTACCTATTTTCTTATCTAGGTGATTTTGTCTGTCTTTGGATGAAGGAAAGCAATACATTAATTGTGTTTAATGAAAAGAATCAACTTAGTTTCTTGTCCTAGAAAAAATACTATACATCATTGTGCATGTATCTTATACTTTTTCAATGCACATAATTTATATGTTTGTATACTGTAACCTAACCTACTGGGTTACTCCTTATGTTTGGAAGAGCAACTCCTTTACATTATGTAGTTCCAAATGCCACATCAAATGCAAGATTTGGTGAGGGGATAGGACCCATATGGCTGGATGATGTGGCATGCAGAGGAACCGAAGATTCCTTAGTTTCCTGCCAGCATAATGGAGTTGGAAATCACAACTGTGGACACTCTGAAGATGCTGGCGTCATTTGCAGAGGTAAACTATGAATGTGCAGCTCAATATATGTTTTCCTACTTCTGTTATGATGACACAGTATGTACATGCAGCTTGATTACTCTTGTTGCTGACTTCATCAAAGTTGGTAGACTCTATTTAGGGATGGCACTGTCATCCCTATGTCCTTCAACATTAATGCTCTACTGTTGTACATTATAGGTGTGTGTATACTGCAGTAACTAGTATGAAAATATGATTATTATCACTACAGGTGTATTGTTGTTTCATATAAAGAGCAATATATATGTGACACCACTATAGTACAGTTTCTAAATCACATTACTTGCTGTGTAGAGCCGTGTGATGAAGATGAGTTCAGGTGTCCAGGAGATGAGTATGGGTACTGTATGCCAAACCGCTACCTGTGTGACTTATATGATGACTGTCCTGGTGGATTTGATGAGCAGAACTGTACTACAAGTAAGACCATTCATAGGTCACATACTGAAGTTGTCAATATACTTTATGTTGAATAGCAACCATTAATACCATAATACTCTAGTCTCTTACCCAGACCCCATGAGGAGTGAGTCTGGTGCACTTTGCACAATTCTTGGTCGTGCAAATATCAGCAGTCACATGACAAAACCTATATAGAGCTCCACTGTAGCATATAGTGAGCACGTAGAGGCTCAATTGGTCCTGTACAGTATAATACCTTTGGTAAAGCCAACACAGCTAAAATGATATAACCATGCAGTTCAAACTCTACAATGGTTCCTTTCACCATAAAACTTCTCCCACCCAAGGAAACCTGTTGGTAGCCTAAGACAAACCTTGCTGCAATGAATATACACTCAAATGCACTTGACTCGAAGAGCATGCAAATACATAAAAGTCACAGAGCCAGATGAATTTTGTGACGTTTTGGAATACTACAATCTGATTGAGGAATGTTTTTCATTCCCACTGCATCAGCACAACCAAGAAAGCGCTCAAAGTGTGCCAACCCCTCTCTCCACAGTGGGTGTGCAAGAGACTAACATTAGAGTATATTAGTCATTATAACCACTTTTCAGTTGTATTTACTAGTCCACTGGTGAGGTCAGTTGAGGAGGGAGCAGTGGATGACATTGAGCTATGTTTAACAGTCACAGAAGCACGTGAAGACCACATTTTCAGAGAGTATTATATTGATTTCATCCTTGGAAGTGCAACTGGTTAGTTACAGACAAGAGAAATATTGTCTCTATCAAACCTACTTATATGTATAGCCGAATTAGATTATGTCTTGAACTACAAGCACATGGTTCTATTTAATGGAAGCTACTCAGTTGGAGATTCAGAGTGTGTGACAATGAATATCAGTGCACTCAGTGATAATCTGGTGGAGGGAACGGAGTCCTTTGCTGTTGATCTTGATAAGTTAAACACAACTGTAACCATTTTCATCATTGACAATGACTGTAAGTGTACATGTATTGTTGTATTGAAGGGCTACAGTACTGTATACCACATGTAGACTTAAAAGTCGGCTTTGAAGAAACATCATACTCAGTGGCTGAATCTGCTGGTGTGTTGGAAATACTGGTGAGGATATTTGATGACAGTACTCCCATCATTGGTCTGCCACTTGGTGTGAGAGTGACCAGCAGAGATGGATCAGCTGTTGGTGAGAAACAATTACTGCACACCCTTTTAAATATCTCTCTTTTCTGTGTATGAAGGTAGGTACATTTATTATGGCTTGAGTATTATAGAGAGTCCATTCCAAATACACACTCTAACATGGCATGGTATTGTGTCACTCTTCAAATTAAAGCACAAGACTCTTTGCCGTCACAAACACTAGGTCTAGTTGTGTCATGTCATTACAAAATAACAAAACTCATGGGAATTTACCAAAGCTAGATATCTCCATTCTAATTACAAGAATACCTTTGTACTCTCACACACCTCTTTCCTTCTTAATGAAATTGTGTTGCTATATTAAACAGCTATATCCTGCCTATCAAGACAGACTGACAAAGTCAACTATATTACTAGACATTAGAGACAGATCTTCAAATATTCACTTGATCTTCAAATATTCACTTATCAGTTATTCTGGTTTGTTGCTATATTCTATTCTATATACAGCTGCTGAGGACTATGGTCGTATACTAACAACTACTTACTTCCGACCGAACCATTTTGTGGCTCTAATGGTACAAGTCAAAATCCTGGATGATGTGTTACGAGAGGAAGAGGAGAGATTTACAGTGGAACTGACTGCCTTTGACCTCTCTGTTGTTCTTGTTAATAGCATCACTGAAGTTGTTATTGAGGATAATGATGGTGAAGGTATGACACAAATTCATATAATTTATAGCCTACTTTATGAAATATTAGGGCTCTCAGTATAAATTTGCCCCACTTCTCTGGCATATTGGTGCCTATTCACTCCTATGCAACACACTAATGAGGACTCACCATCACAAACCTTTGTCACATGTTCTGAGCTAGTAACCCAACACATTCACACTACACTGATGGGCTGCTGGGCATAATGTTTTTATATGCGGATTAATACTAAAGTGTGTCACATAATCAGTGACAGATCCAGGATTTGTGAAGGGGGGGGGGGGGCAGAGTACTTCTAGGGCGGTCCGGGGCATGCTCTCCCAAAATTTTTCCAGATTTTAGGCACTCTCAGAACAAATCCAATTTAAGGGCTTAAATATCAGTTTGTACTATATTGTACTATATAAAATTTAGTTTTTCATGACACAACATGATGTATATAGCTGGCTCGAAATAACTAGTTGCGTAGACTAAGACCAGATAATTAGAGTGTGCGTTACATTGTTATAAACCGAACTCTTACAACTCTTACACAGGCAGTAGTACTGACATAGTGGATCTATACTGTAGCCATTAGACTAATTTGGTGGCTATTAGTCAAAAATATGGTGAGGCCCTGGCCTCACCTGCCCACCCTGTTGCTATGGTCATGCACTGCTTAAAAGGCTAAATCTATACCTAACCAAATGTACAGTGAAAGTGGAATTGTCATCCCTACATCCTTTAACATTTTAATGAACTGTTTTTACAGTTGTAAGATATAGAGAGGGGTTACTCATGTTATTATTGTTGCATGCCATCATCCCCTGCTTTGCTGCATGTGCAGACTGTCAAAACCAAACCATGACTCTAAAGCACCTCTATTACTTGGGCATGTTCTAGTGCTATTCCTTGAGACTAAATAACTACCTTGTGTACCTCATACAACAAATGAAATATACATAAACAACTCAGTTATATATGTACCCTGGTTTCAATATGTGTTGAACATTGATTTTGTTGTAGTGGTAAGTGACTATTGCACTGTGGAGCTGATAGGGTCAATTGAAGTGACAGGAAATACAGCCACCTTTGAATTCCGTGGTGTGGGCTCTGGTATTACTGGATACATCTGTAAATTGAATGGACGTACTCTGCCTGACTGTAAGTGAAAATATAGTCATATGTGCACCACCACCACACATCAGATCATTTACATGAAAAAATCATATCAGACAAGTTAAGCGATCCCTGGACAGCGCCATTTCGAGCTTATTAGCTCTCATCATCATGATACGTGCAACTTGTCTAGCACGCCACCGCAGTTTATATATCCAAGACTCACCAGGACACTAGTGGTTCAGCGGTTTCAGAACTAATGAGATTCATCCACCACATCATTACCTACGTAGTGCCTGCCATGATAATGTTGAAGGATGTCACCAAAAGTCAAGTAAACAAGTGCAGCATACATATATACAAGTGTAAAAGCATTTTTCATTTAAGGATGTAGGGATGGAAGTGCCAAAAAGTGTAGTAGACAAGGAAGCATCCATGCAGAAAAACAGGGGATGATGACATGCAACAATAATAACATACGTAATCCAAAGGTGTAGGGAGGGGTTGTGCATGTTATTGTTGTTGGATGCCATGGCCTAGCCTCGTCCCCAGGCTCTCCCCTCGCGCGCGCACATATGACCTTTGCACCTGAACAAAACTTAAGAAGGGGGAGAGCCTGGTACGCGAAATCGCGTGATCCCAAATTACGCAATTTCCTTACATGCGACCTGGCTGCCAGAGCTTCCCTGTACTGTTTACCTGTACGATTTGCCGTCTTATTGGGATGTATATCGCTCACTTCATGCATTGGCTAGACTACAGTTCGACATCAAGCGTGCACGCGTACATGTAACGCTAGTCCACTACGTGCTCTAAAGCCGTGGAGTCTACAGGTGAGGAGCTTGCAGCATGATGAGAGGCGCCTTACTTTCATTCCAGTTGGCACGCAGTAAGCCCTACTTCCTTGAACTGTTACCTGTACGTTCACTTTGCTGTGCACAGGAAATAACGCCCACGCTGTTAATTGCGAAGTCTCTACCCCCTTTCTACCCTAGAGCGGTGCACGTGATTTCGCGTACCAGGCTCTCCCCTGTCGTATTTTACTATGGGTTCAAAGGTCGTTCGCTGTACGCTAGCAGGGGAGAGCCTGGGGACGAGGCTAGCCATGGCTATCATCCCCTGTTTTGCTGCATGGATGCTTCCTTGTTTACTACACCTTTTGGCACTTCCATCCCTACATCCTTCAACATTTTAAACGAAAATGTTTTTATACTTGTTTCACTGGTCTTTGCAACTGACCTGTGTTCTCACAAGCCCCTACAAGCCCTTCTAGACACATATACACGTACTATATTAAATATATATTAGCATGTTGCTTACTTACTCTGATAGTATAAGTGTTTCTTTAGTACAGTATGACAATGAGAAATATCCTACAGGTTCTAGTCCTTTGACAGGACTGACACAAGGACAATATCGATTGAGAGTGGTCCCTGTTGGATGCAAAGCGAATCAAGGAGTCACCTTTCGTTTCAATGTTTGAATTGCTTTGGATTAGCTGGTAAAGCTGACTAGAACAATAGAATTTAGTGTGTGAACAGTGTTACAAATTTATAGTAAAGCTGAATGAACTAGTACGTTAGAATTTAGTGTGTGAACATTGTTACATAATTTTAGTAAAGCTGAATGAACTAGTACATTCGAATTTAGTGTGTGAACATTGTCATAAGTCATAGTAGTTTGAAATATTTGATATAACCGATTTTCACACATGAAGGGGATCTGGCATATCGTAGGTCTATCAGTGAGCAAGGCATTTCAAAATTCAAAGCTCAAAGTTCTTATTTACACGACCCACAGGGCATTGACACTCCTCTAAATAAAACATACAGATGTAGGCAGTAGGTTTTGTGAAATGTGCTACATTCTGGGTTGATAGAAGGTGATTCAAGTTTGGCTGTGGTAGATAAGTTTATTTGACTGCAGTGGCGGATCCAGGGGGGGGGGACACAGAACACATTTATCCTCCCCATGCCCCCCCCCCCCCCCCCCGCCCCGGGCTATTTTATACTCAGCTCTAACGTGTAGGCCTACACACAAATCACACGAGACATAATGCTACACGCGACTTGGCATCATCGCGACTGCACTATTAACGATTGCACGCGCGCGCATGCGCACTTTGCGCATGTCTAGCCCCCTTTACAATATCTTGGATCCGCCACGGTAGAGATCTATATGGGAGCCACTGACACCAGAACCTACTTCAGTGCTGCAGTCCTTGAGTTGTTGGTTAAGCACAGCTAAATGTAGCCTCAATCTGCCAGTCCCCCAGCGTTATGAAATACAGCAATTTTGGGATTTATTTAACCCTCTAGATGTATGTGTTGTCAGGGTTACTTAGAAACATGCACATACCCCTATTATTTATATGCGGGGACAGGTAAAAGCAGTGCCCATCACATATAAATAAAGAAATAACTAGGTTGGCTCACTCCCGCTCGCCAATCAGCATCAGCACTAAATCGCATAGGTGTATCACAATGACACATCCTAAAATATTGGGGGGGGGAGGCAAACTACATACACACCATGGAGTTTAGGGGCATGCTCCCACAGGACAGCATAATCACTTACCTGCAACTTGAATATTGGGGGGGTCCCCTTACAAAACATTGGCAAATTATTGAGGGGGCTTTAGCCCCCCTGTGCACGGCTCGGCTCCCTCTTGTTGAAAATCAGCAGAGTTGCTTGCGCAAATTAGCATATAGCTATTTTAATATGATATATCTCTATATATATAAAAAGGAGGACAGATAGAGTACTTATATAGCAAGTGACTACATACATAAACTATAGTACATACAGAGTTAGAGGATGTGGAATACAGGATGGAAACTGAATAGGCAAACTTACAAAAACGTTTAACACACTATTCAGTCTTACAATATTCACTCCTACACATACAGCTACACTTAGGTAAGGTCTGCTGTCCATGAGAATGTAGGGGTGTTAAAGGAAATGGTGACTACAGGGAAACTACATATAACAGTCTGTCAATAAAGTGTTAATTTTCAACACTCCTTCTCACTTGTTGCAGACTAGTTCTTCATTTTCTTCACTCCAGCCAAATCACGAAGTCTTGCAAATTTTTCAAAACTAAGCCCTTTTGTTAGAATGTCGGCAATCATGTCATTTGTTTTGCAATACTTCAACTCTATAATTCCATCATGAACCTTCTCTCGAATAAAATGGTATTTGATCTCAATGTGCTTGGTTCTACCATGGAACTGTGGGTTCTTTGCCATGCATATTGCTGACTGATTATCTTCATGAATTACTGTTGGTCTGGTTGGTCCGTTCTGAAGATCTTTGGTCAGTTGTCTGATCCATGTAGCTTCCTGAGCTGCACTTGATAGTGCCATATATTCTGCTTCAGCTGTAGACAGTGCGACACAGGACTGCTTCTTACTCTTCCAGCTCACTGGAGCTCCACTCATTTTGAAAAGATATCCGGAGGTTGACTTCCTGTCATTAACATCTCCAGCCCAATCAGCATCCGAGTATCCCACACAGTTTTTGGGATCATTCTTTGAATATAGCAGACCATGGTTTGGTGTTCCTTTAAGATACCTCAATATTCGTTTGACTGCTGTCCAGTGCTGCTTGGTTGGATTCTTACAGAACCTCGAGACATTGCTTACTGCGTAGGTTATATCTGGTCTGGTCCAGCTGGATAGATAGAGTAGACTACCAACTGCAGACTGATAGAGCACTGGATCTGTCATTTCGCATTTTTCTGTAGCCTTCAGTAATTTTGTGCTTGAATCCACTGGTGTGCTCACTGTTTTCGCATTTTCCATTCCAAATTTTTGAAGAATGGTTTGTGTGTACATTGGTTGACCAATCCATGTCTCTCCAGTCTTGGGGTTCTGCTTTACACTTACTCCAAGAAAGTAATGCAGTTCACCCATATCCTTGACTTGAAATCGTTTCGCTAGGGCTGATTTGACTTCTGCTATTTTCTTTTCAGACTCTCCTGCTATCACAATGTCATCAACATATATGCCCAGAATCAGTAGTTCTTCTGAAGAAGAGGTATAGATACAGGGGTCACTGGTGCTCTGGACAAAGCCCATCTTCTTCAGGTGTGTATCTAGTGTCTGATTCCAACATCTTGGAGATTGCTTTAAACCGTATATACTTCGCTTCAATTTACAGACCAAATGTTCCTCACCTTTCTTAACAAAACCGTCTGGTTGTTTCATGTATACTTCCTCATCTAAATCGCCGTTAAGAAATGCAGTGGTAATATCCATTTGGTGCAACTTCAAATCATTCTGCGCGGCAAGAGCGATCACTGTACGAATTGATTCTGATCTCACAACTGGGCAAAATATTTCGTCGTAGTCGATTCCATATTTTTGTGAACATCCTTGAGCAACAAGGCGAGCTTTATATCTTTCTACACGCCCATCTGCGCCAACCTTAACTTTGAAAACCCATTTGCTTCCGACAGCCTTTCGATCCTTCGGAAGTTCCACCAGGTCCCAGACGTCATTTGTATGTAGAGATTTAATCTCTGCTTTCATTGCGTCTAGCCAGTCTGGACTTGACAGTGCATTGTTAACAGTCGTTGGCTCTTTTTCCTCAGATGCACTCATCCACACTCCGTAATAGTTTGGTGGTCTTTTCTCCCTTTCAGATCGTCGTAAGACTTGCTCTGGAAAGTCATCTGTGACTGCTTCATCGTCGCTTGAGAGTTCAAGTTGCACATATCTGTTTTCTTCTGGTGTGTCAAGCTCCTTCTCAAATCCACACTCATGCTCATTGAAGATAACGTCTCTGCTGTGAAATACCTTTTGTCGTTGTGTATCGTACAATCGATAACCCTTCATCTCCATGCCATAGCCAAGAAGAACGCATTTTCTGGACTTTGAGTTAAGTTTCTTGCGTTCATCTTTGGGTATTTGTGCATAGGCTCGGCATCCGAATGCTCTCAAGTGATCTACTTGTGGTTTTTCACCTGTCCAGGCTTCGTATGGAGTCATACCTTTCACTGCGGTGGTAGGGCTCCTGTTCAGTAGATATGCAGCCGTTGACAGTGCTTCTGCCCAGAATCTGTGTGGTAGCTTTGCATCAGACAGCATCGATCGGACTGCTTCCACTAGGGTTCTGTTCATACGTTCGGCAACTCCATTCTGTTCGGGTGTTTTTGGGACAGTAAGCTCATGCCGAACTCCTTCTGTCTTCAAGTATTCGTCGAACTCTGCAGAAGTGTATTCTCCTCCATTGTCAGTACGCAGGCATTTTAACTTCCGTCCAGTTGACTTCTCAACCATCACTTTCCAGTCCAGAAATTGTTTGAAAACTTGATCCTTACGTTTTAGGATGTAGACCCATACATAATGTGTCTTGTCATCTATGAAGGTCAGAAAGTATTCTCCTCCACTCAGTGATTTTGCATTCATTCTTCCGCATAGGTCGCTATGCACAAGGTCCAGGAGCCCTTCCGCTCTTTTGCTCCTGGCAGGGAATTTGCTTCGATGTTGTTTCCCTTCAACACACGGCTCGCAAAATGAAATATCTTTGGATGCATCATAGTCAAACCCATCTACCAGCTTGTCCCTTGCTAACCTCTGAAGGTTGCGTACTCCTAGATGGCCAAACCGGCGATGCCAGATATCCTCTTTGGTCTCCGAGCTCTTAGCAGAATTGGCTTCTTCCTGCACCTGGTAGGGACTGTGATCCAGGTAGTACAAACTTCCCACCTTAGAGGCTTTAGCAATCAGGTTATGCTGTTTGTCTAAAATATAGCACCCAGATTTAGTAAATTTTGTTACCTTGCCTCTTTGAGCAGCCTTAGCCACACTGAGGAGATTATAGGAGAGTTTAGGAACATATAGAACATCATGCAACTTACAACTCTTGTTTTTTCCGTTCGGTAACCTTACGTCCAGAGTTACATCTCCCTTTCCGGCTGCTGTTAGTGTATGTCCATCTCCCATAGCCACTTCCAATGGATCCTTTAAACTTTTGATATCAGTAAACAGATTGCGATCGTGACACATGTGGCAAGTAGCTCCTGAGTCAACTATCCATGTGTTGTGCTCTCTGGAACTAGATGCAGACAGTGCATGACTAACAACCAGCCCAGCACTTTCACTATCTGAGCTGCTCCTCTCTTGCATCCTTGGGGTGGCCATGTTTGCTTTGTGGTTACTGCCGTTTTTCTCCTTCTGTTTCGGCTTTTCCCCGCTGAGCTCTCTGCAATTTCGCTTAATATGCCCAGGTTTCCCACAGTGATGGCATCGCAGAACTTTCCTTCTTGGACGCTGTCGTAAATTCATACTCTTTTCCATACTTTCACTTACGTCTGTTCGTTCCTTTAGCTTCCTTTCTTCGTGCAGCAAACGTTCCGTTACGACTTCCATTTTTGGTACATCCTCGCTTGCTTCGAGTGCCGTGACCAACACATCATATGAATCAGGCAGGCTCGCTAGCAGATACACTACACGATCCTCTTCCGAGACTGCATCTCCAACCACTGAGAGCGAGTAAAAAATTTCTGTCATGGCTTTAATGTGCTCCTGCACCGAGTCACCATGCTTCAAACGCAATGAGTGCAACCTGCGCCGTAAATTTAATTTGTTGGCCCACGTCTTTTTCTCGAACTGATTCGCCAATTTCTGCCACACTGTGACTGGATCTTCAGGATCTCCTAGGAGATACAACAATGACGGTTCGACCGATAACACGATAGTAGCCAAAGCCCGATCCCTTCTAGTCGCAAACTTCGCACGCCTGTCGGCGTCAGCTGAAGAGGGTGCAGTTTCAGTTCCATTGACAATGTTCCACAGCCCATCCTTCATGAGGGCCATCCGACACTGTACTTTCCAAGTCGGGTAGTTAGAACCATTCAAGGGGACGACTGCCACGGACCTCGATTCCGCCATGTTTGTGTCAGCCACACGGTAGAAGCTTAGGAGTCTTTCAGAGTGTCAGGGTTGTAGGACCTGGGCCCATAACCTGTTGAAAATCAGCAGAGTTGCTTGCGCAAATTAGCATATAGCTATTTTAATATGATATATCTCTATATATATAAAAAGGAGGACAGATAGAGTACTTATATAGCAAGTGACTACATACATAAACTATAGTACATACAGAGTTAGAGGATGTGGAATACAGGATGGAAACTGAATAGGCAAACTTACAAAAACGTTTAACACACTATTCAGTCTTACAATATTCACTCCTACACATACAGCTACACTTAGGTAAGGTCTGCTGTCCATGAGAATGTAGGGGTGTTAAAGGAAATGGTGACTACAGGGAAACTACATATAACAGTCTGTCAATAAAGTGTTAATTTTCAACACCTCTTTCTATGCCTATGAATCGGGACTGGTACTTAGGGCCTAGCGCTCCTTGGAAACGTTGATGCTCTAGCTATGGAGCAGTCATGAATCTGTGGCACATAATAGATCCTTTAACATAATAGATCACTATATTATTCATCATAGATGTGGCACATAATAGATCACTATATTATTCTGCCAAAATAAAATCTGATCATGCCTGCACTCAAAGGATCTATTATGTGCCACAGATTTTTCCTGCTCCACTTGTCACTGGCGTAAGAAGCAGGGGAGCTGTAGCCCCCCCCCCCCCCCCCACACACACACACACACACACACACACACATGTTTATGGTTATGGTCCATTTTAAGTACAATTCCTATTAAGTGATATTTGTCTCAGAATGCACCAGAATATTGATTTCAGAGCATACAAATATCCTAGATCAAGTGCAGGTGCACTGTATTTGACAGAGTAAACTGTGGTCTGTCAGCCACTTAGTTGCCGGAAAAAATGGGGCAAGTTCTGCAAATATCCTGCCCACAACTACAAATATCCTGGAGAAGTATGCCCACACCTCCCATAGCCTGAGTAGGTACATGTAGGCTGGGCCACCACAAGGTCAGCCAAAAGCATCTTCTTGCGCCTCTGCTTGTGAAATGAATTTTTCATGGTGTACTGCTGATATAAAGCTGCATGCTATTGAGTTTCATTTCTTCCACCCTCAGAGTGTACTTTGGGTCATGTCTCCTCCTCGTCCAGGCTACCACTACTGGCAGTAGTCTCATACCCAGACCCTCTCTAAAAGTGGAAGAGGGTCTGGTAACATTCCTACAGTAGACTTGTGCAGCGTTTGCCGCATTTTTCCGGCAACTAAGTGGCTGACAGACCACAGTTTACTCTGTCAAATACAGTGCACCTGCACTTGATGCAGCTTAATTAAGTGTTTAGTATCTTATCCACAGAGTCTAGGTGCAGCTCAGGGTGGTTAACACTAAGGTGCTGTAAGTATGTTTGATGATCACGTTTCAATAGCACGTGTGCTTTGAAGGACATGAGCACATTATATAGATTTAGCTCTCAAAGGATGTGTATACGGGTATATATTGTTATATCAAGACACAATAATAATACCCAATGAAATCACGTGGTACACTGTAATAATGGAAGGGTTCCTTTAACCCTTGTCAGTTGCCTATGACAAGTTGTTGATGCAACTAAGACAACCATGCCAAGGGCTAAGGTAACCATAACATGTTTGAGTGTACTCCCACTGTGCTACACTGTAAAATATTAGGTTTGTATTAAACCATGGTATGGTTATCTCAGTTGCATCTTCTCTGTGCTTACTGTGATTTCCCTATGGGGTGTATCACTATAATTGGTGGTCAATATTCTCAGAAACAGAAATGATGGAGTAATAGTACAAACATCCTTTTATTGGCCAATAGTAATTGTAGTGATACACACTATAGTTTCTGAGAATATTGACCACGAATTATAGTGATACACACCATAGGGAAATCACAGTAAACACTAGAGAAGATGCAACTGAGATAACCATACCAGGGTTTAATACAAACTTAATATTTTTACAGTGTATATATATATACTAAATGTAATGGACGATAAACTATTTCGCACTCCTCCATACACGATAATGCACATATGGGTAATATATATTCCACACGTCCTTTGAACACCAAGAGGGTCATGCACTTAGAATACAACCACACGCTCAAAACAATGACCTATTTTGCAGTGTCAACGACTTCAAGTGTCCATCAGCTACTTTGAAGATATTTATTAGCATGTATATAATATTCATATATAACTGCATATACACACACACACACATATATATATATATATATATATATATATATATATATATATATCACTGCAAAAAATAGGTGGTTATTTTGACCACAAAGTGTTGTTACCTCAGTTGCATCATATTTTACATGTATCTAAAATATTACTCAGTATGAAATAAGGAATGTGCTAATTGTGCAGTCCAGTATGTAATGGTGCAATAAGTGATTAACTGCATGCATACCCAAGTATGAAGGAAAATTACATGGGTGAGTGAAATCACTAAATTTCTATGTCCTGTTAGTTACAGTTGTATAATGGCTAGATTCCATAAACAATTAGAAATGATAAGGAATGCACATTGCAATAATTCACACAGGCATTCATGTTTAGTGGAACTATAAAGAACAATATATATGAAACATGCAACTGAGGTAACCATAAAAAATGTTTAAATAGCAAAATATTTTTGCTGTGTATATATATATATGTGTATGCAGTATATGTGTATGTATTTGTAGCCTTGGTTTCCAGGCCTTCACTGTTGCACGTAATTGTGTGTGTTGCAGGTGTGTGTATACGTAGTTGTTTTGATTGAAGTTAGACATATACCATAACTAACATTTATGTTTCGGGGTAAACATTTCAGTATATACACACTGCTATAGCAGTAACGGATGATGCATGCATCTTTGATGATGACAAGAAAACATTCACAGTGAATTAATGGGAAAGGGCTCAGTATATTTTCGCTGCCTCTATGTTGAAGTTATCTTTGTGTTTAAACTTAACGGTAGCATTTGATCGGGTTGCACCAGAAACTGAACTCTTTTCTGACTTTTAAATTGCTGTTTGCAGAAATATTTGAATAGCTTCTTCTTTAATAGTGGCATTGTCTTTGGGAAGAATAAATACATTTGGCAGAACACTGGCAGTAGCAGGTAAAGTATTGCTAATAGAACTTTGCTAAGGTTTAAGTAGTCTGTTGTCCTTAATATTGCCCACAGTGAGGTAACAATAGTTATAGACATGAACAAAGTAACTATTAGTGCATTGATCTTTTTGGTGTCTTTAAAGTCTTTGTGACGGATCTTTCTTGTTTTAAAAGCCACAAATGCCAATATACCCCCAATGATTGCAGTGTATAATAGACAAGTGATGATCCATATTCCATGGTGACGACTGTGACATTTTTGTATCACTTTGTAAAATGGAGGCTTACTCTCTGAATGGTAGGTTTCGTAGTCTGTGATTTGAAGTTTATCTAGAGCTGTCCAAGCTGAAAGAAGCACCAATTTCCCCAAAACAATCATACTTATCAAAAGTAGCAGACTTTTGTCTGAGCACAACTTTCCAATTTTTCCCAAACGGTTGAATATGTGATGAATTCGGCAGATTTTCACAAGAAGTGTTGAAAGAATAAGGTCACCAGATGGGAATATTGTCCAAATTATTGATAAACATATACCATCTCTACTACTTTGGATGTACTTGCCACTTGCAATTGTGTGACTTGCACAGCCAAAGTATATGGCATAGCAGCTAAAGAATATCAGTATTGAAAGTCCAACACTAGAAGCTTTCATTTCTGGCTCGTTACGATAGTATAAATAGAGGGTCATATTCATAAGGGCTATAAGTGTACATATTGCTATAGCTATCATCAAAAGTGCTACCACAGGCAGTGGTAGTAATACATACACTCTGGCAATTTTATCACTGGGGATTTGAGAGGGAGGATAGATATGTAATGTAATATTTTCAAGAGGATTGTAAATACCCAATTTTTGAAATGTACCATCTATTACCTGGCAGAGAGCAATCTTTGTTTCTGTTTTATATTCCGTATTGAAATATATGGGACCAAGTCTTCCTGAGAAGGAGATATTTGTAAGTTTCTGTCCGATCATCTGTGACAGTCTCTTTTGAGTAATGAGTTTGGAATATTGTGTGTGTGATTGATTACTGTATTGTTCCAGGTATTCCTGTACCTCAGGAAATGTCTCATTTATGGATAAGGCAATGGCCCAGATTGAATCTTGAAGGGCACTTGTGTATATATTAGATTCAATTGAGGTGTCATTGTACTCTTGAGAGCAGGTCTGGTAACTTTTCTCATTAAAGATGTTGGCGTTAGTCACCTGTAATGATATGATGCCTTGTATAGCATTGCGGCTACAGTTGTGTACACTTCTGAGACCCAAAACATTCTCTAAGCTCACATCTGGGACTATCCACCCATAATCTGGCCATTGGAGGCCGTAATCATATGCAAGGCAAAGCAGTAGAATTGTTTCTGTTGGAGGGAGCAAAACAAAGACTATTTTAATACCTGAATTCTGTATTAACCTGATTGCATTCATGATATCGTGTTCCCTGTGTGGGTCCAGTATTTCCACTGTCACAATTGGTCCCAATCCTTTGTCCTCTAGTGCTTGTGTAACTTGTTCGTAGATCTCAAAATGATAACTGGTTGGAGTTTGAAGAAATACAATGACAATTCGAACCCAACCAGCGTCTGACATGAGTTGTGCTAGCGCCTCAGTGTACGCACCAGCGGAAGGGAGCATTTGATAGTACTGGGAGTCCAGGTCCACCTTATTGGACAAGGGGAGAAATGTGTTAAGAGAAATCTGAATCAGTCCAAGGCGTTCATTGTCAGCTATTCCGATCAATTCAGTGGATATCGTCTTGCAGAACCACCCAACCACCGCAACAGTGGTCTTATTGCCCGGTGCCGTGAGCTCGCGCACTAACTGCACCAGCGAGAGTTGGACGGAACTGCAGTCAGTCCACAGTGTAGTCACGCTTATTTTAAAAGGTAGATATGGCTGATTTAATACACATAGCCGTGTTAGCTCTTCACCTGTCAGTAGTTCTTGCCAGCTCTGCTTCGCTCCATTATTGTGGACACCATTGGTGTTGTTGGGTAAGATGACCAGGAGGTTAAAATCTGACCTATCACATGACTGTGATAAGCTCACTAGTGCAGATAAACTCAAAAGCGAAAGCGTGAAGATCATTGCCAATCGAAGACAGCTAGAAAGAAATGATCTACAGAGTAGGGGTCCTGCTCTGTGCGTAAGCAAGCATTGGCCACGCCTACTTAGCGCGCGCGAATTAATTAGTCCTTGAAAAATGCAGTTCGAACTGTATAACGCATGCGTGCGCGAATCCTTGAAAGTGCACGCGCTTTTGAAACGCATCTATGCAACGGGAAGGATTTCGGAGACTAAAGAAGCTCGCTGCCTTACACCGTTGTATTCCAGGTAGCGTCTGATCTTTTTGGTTGAGTGCTGAAGCCACGGTCCATGAATTCCAAGTCGGCTGCAGGGCAATTAGCTAAGGCTTAGACTATAGGCTCCAGCTTTCCTGGGAAGCTTCCCCCCAGATTCTGTCTCCTTCCAACTCCATCATGAGGTTTGGCATACTTGTTTTCTGATGGTTGGCTGCTACTGAATCAAGACAAATTCCCCTAAAGAGTAAAGCATTTTTCATTCAGAAACATTTAGGCTGGGCCACCACAAGGTCAGCCCCCCCCCCATCCAAAGGAATCTTCTTGCGCCTCTGCTTGTGAAATGAATTTTTCATGGTGTACTGCTGATATGAAGCCACATGCTATTGAGTTTCATTTCTTCCACCCTCAGAGTGTACTTTGGGTTATGTCTCCTCCTCGTCCAGGCTACCACTACTGGCAGTAGTCTCATACCCAGACCCTCTCTAAAAGCGGAAGAGGGTCTGGTAACATTCCTATGGTAGACTTGTGCAGTGTTTGCCGCATTTTTTACAACTAAGTGGCTGACAGACCACAGTTTACTCTGTCAAATACAGTACACCTGCACTTGATGCAGCTTAATTGTTTTTTTTGTTATCTTACACCCACTTGAGAAAGCCAGAGACGCTGCACAAGTCCATGTTACCGCTTTGAGAGAGGGTCTGGGTATGAGACTATACTGGCAGTCAGTTACCTATTATGGGCAGTCTAAATGATGTATGTGAAACATAGGGACTGCATAGCAATGCTGATACAGAAGAGAGGCAATATGGAAGGTGTACATTCCTGCATGGATGCAGCTGTACCCTAGCAAATTGGGGGCCCATACAATTTTTCCCTGGTAATATGCCTATCTCCCATTCTCTGCTGGCTATTGTAACTGTATTGGGCAGAACTTTGCCCTGAATGAGGAAAAGACAGTGGTGGCCTCAATCATACGCCAATTTAAGCTGTGGATTTTATTCCGCAATTGATTTTGACAGCTATGCAAGATCTAACTTGAACCACTTGACTTATAATTTTTGTAAAATCACAGTCAGTTTTTAAGAATGGAATACATTGCATGACATATTAAATGAGTGTTAAATTTCATAGAGCTTTCTCAACTCCTCTTTAATGCTGTCACTTTCAAATATGTAGTCCACTGCACTACAGGCAAGTTGTAGCAACTCTTGCTGACAGAGTGAAAAGGTTTGGCTAGCAATGGCATACTCCTCAGAGAGAGTAGTTGAAAAGACACCTTTATCATCAGTGCAAATAACAACAGGGTGTCCCCTTCTGTACCACACTGCCAAATGGTGGTTCTTGTAGTTTGGCACCGTTTGACCTTTAACGTTGGATGTGAGGCACACCTCTATAGGAATCCTACTGGATGATACTCGGTTCTCAATATCTGGACTACCACCTACGTCACGATGTATAAATGTGCCATGTCCCAACCTATCGGGTTGTGCCGACAGAAGCAACTCGATCTCTTCATTTCTGTATGGAACCTCTGCTATATGTACAGCAAGTTTTAACCCTTTTTCCTTTGCAGAACGCAGCACTGGCACTAAAGTAGCCATGTCCCCTGCAGTAGGATCACCACTGAGATCAATTCCAACAACTCTAGCTCGATGAGTGGTCTTACTTTGAGATGTATACTCACTTGCCAGTTGTATGGTGTCATGTGCCTCAGTCACTGAATGACGTCGATCAATGGAGAGTAGTAAACATACATGTTTCATCGTGGTACACTCAGTCATAGCTTTGTCTATCCCCGAAAGAACTGCCTCTATGTAAGATTGTTTTGTCATTCCTGTGGCTGGATTGGCTCTTGGAGTGGACCTGAGCTCTAAATAGACCACCCCATCCTCATCAAACTCACAGACTACATCATGTGCTACCATCTCAACAGATTCCTCGTCACAGACAATGGTATGTATCATCTTAAACATGACAAAGCAATCATCCAGGGTTCTCCTCTCCCCCTTGAGAATAGTAGTCTCCCAGATTTGAGGCATTGCATCATCTTCACGTCCTTCCTTCCTCCTCTTCTCTTTGTGCTGTTTAAGTAACTTTTGCATGGTGGTAGAGCTGATGGACCCATTGAGATGAGCATGAAGCTCTACTTTAGGTAATTTTCGACAGAATTCCTTCAGGTCCTCACTGTCCTGATCAGCTGCCATGTTGCGCATGCGCAACATTTATCGCTACTATTACGGGGATCCCCCCAAATGTAACCGTATCGTATATGGACAGAACCATTTATAGTGAATCGTGAAACTGTTGACATCCATACAGGATACATTAACAGTTTACCTATAGATTCGTTGGGTGAAGGTTGTGCAGGCAGCTGTGGTACTTCCGTAGACCCGGACATACACCTTCTCTGTGGCTTTGCAGTTGAGTTGGAGTCGCCTTCTTTTGAGTGACAAAATATGGGCGGTGGCGAGGTGCTCAAGAAAGGCCAGCTTATCAAGAGCCCCCCGCTAGACGGAGGAGCCCTGAAGGTATGGTCTAAGATATAATCTAAGGAATAGCCTTCTGTACCAGTGGTAAAGCTTCTTATTTTGGTGCACTGGCTACGACTGACATGCTTACTTCTACTGCCCATTCACGTTTGACTTGTTCACTCACAGTATGTGCGTAGGTTGTGTGTGTATGTACATGGTAACGTCCTGTAGCTAAAACATGAAGCTACAACCCTGGTGACCAGTTAAACAAGCACTGTTGTTAGTGGTATTGTATGTTAGGAGACTTTGCATGTTGGCATTGTCCTTGTAGTCTCTTAGGTCTGAATATTGTCCCGCAGACGCCATAGACAAAGCATGTGAAGCACTGGACAATGCAACACACCACCACTGAACTCACCCAATTATGTAGTAAGTGGGATTGAACCCACATCACAGAAAATGGTTTACAGCTCAGTGAATCACATACTGTGCTAAGGCAAACATAGCATCAAGTATATATATTAATGTATGCATGTATATCGTTCATGGACATAAAACGTTTTTGCTGCCATGACCCATGTGATGTGCCATCACAGTAGGCTGTTATCAACTTATAGTCAAACACAGTTAATGTATTGTACATTGTACATGTCTGGTGTATTGTCTCTACATATACACACACATACACACGCACACAAATCTTGAGACATACTTTCAATTAATTTCCAATATCAAATTGAAAATTACAGTCTCACGCATGCCAGGCTACATGTGCATGATATGTCATTACACGTGTGTTTGTACATACAAACCTCCAAGTATGAGAACTGCATGTATTTGCTGACATGCATATAGTAATATAATTCAACCTCAACATTATTTATCGGAGATTGCATAACTTTTCTTCCCATTACGTGTATATGATGACAGAAGTCACCTCCATACTACTAGTTTATAATGAGTACACCACATCACAAATCTCTCCGCCACATCACAAATCTCTCTATTTACTTAACTTATGTAATATCAGTTCAATAAAGGAAGGAAACCTGAGATTGAAGCACTAGAAACAGTTTCGATGTACCACTTGTGATGTTTTTACTGAATGTGCATGCTGTAAGTAACTGGTGTTTTCTGCTCTGTAAAGTGGTTTGTTTGCTTTTTTATGCCTAACACCTTCGGTGTGTTTACCTGTGCCTACACCAACGATGGGATGGTTACATGTTAACTAAACTAATCAGGATTTCATTTAGGGGGTTGGGGGGGGGCATTTTTGCCCCCCACCCCCACCCCCAAATCGTAGAAGCCCTATGTATTTGCTTAGTCTGAAGCCATCCATTAGTGTCCTCCTTGGGAAATTTCTAAATGAAACTGTGCCGGCCATTTGGTGGCTGTTGGAAGACTTCTGTTTGCACTGTACATTGGTTTGGTGCAATGGGATGAGTTTACTTGTAGTCAAGTCACATATATGTACATATCTCTACTACAAAACAACATGAGCAAAACATGTACATGTACATGTGTAGAGTGTGTGTGCATGATGTAATTGTCACTGTCATAATCACTATCATACATGTACACATTATAAAGTATGTGTGCATGATCTAATCACTGTCATAATCACTATCATACATGTATTCATTGTGCATGTTGAATGAAGCCTGGTTATCTAACTGCGGTTTCAACTTAAGGCTTTCTGATTACTAGTCATGTATGTAATTGCTTGCATTAAAAACACATTAGTGGTAATCATACCACTTAGAAGCATAATGCTCCCACCCCATGACCTCACACTCCTACTTCCATCAGCACACCTGATGAGGCATGATGTTCCCCAATAGCTAATATGTGACATCATATCTTCTCTATCTCACTGCCTGTTCTAATTTATCACCTATACTAGAATTGTACTTACAGTAAAGTTAACAGTAAAGTGCTTGTGTGTGCATAAAAACAGGGGTGTTGCTACATATTGTCAGTTTCTAGGAGTTAGGGAAATGACCAGTCACAAAGTGCATTTTTACTTCCATACCTCATCAGAGAGTTGAGAGACTAATGAAGTAATAAATTTCTTGGAAGTGTACTGTAGTTGTCCAGTTATGTGCCTTGAATGTGCCATGTGGATTCCAGGATGATGACCTATAGCTAGGCAGATTCATATAGACCTGTGTGGTTAGATATCTCAGCCACTGTGGAACAAGAACTCTAATAGGGAGGAATTCCAACTTCTCTGGCACCAGTGACTCAGTAGTAAGGCCTGGTCTC